>CAUYSK010084805.1:0-34856 GCA_963575035.1 Avahi laniger
GCTGTCCAATTAATTTCTTTCAATTTTTGGTAGAGACGGGGTCTCGCTCTTGCTCAGGCTGGTCTCGAACTCCTGAGCTCAGAACGATCCGCCCACCTCGGCCTCCCAGAGTGCTAGGATTACAGGCGTGAGCCACCGTGCTCGGCCTCCGACAACATTCACTTTAAAGACACATTTAGCCTTTAGGTTTCAGGCTAGCCTTTACCATTACTAAAAATAGCGTGAGAGTTTATGGCCTGGTCCTCCACAAATATTAAAAATTTATGATTCCACATACAATATTAAGAATATTCTTCTGACTCAATAAGGTATGAGATGCTAGAAAATATATAAGAAAATAGACTTTTAATCAAAAATAACAACAAAACTATATTTGCAATTCAAAGAAATCAATCACACTCACTTAGAAAAAGGAAACTAAATGACATCAGGAAGACACCTGAACAGTGATTAAAGAAATCCCAACAGGATGTATTTAAACTAAGTCAGGCCACACGTGATGAGATCCATGTGACGAGATGTCCGCTCTGACCCCGTGCAACTTACAAAGCTCGGCTCCTTATTCAAACAGGCCTCCACAAACTCCTTCAGAGGTTTACTATAGTTTCCTTCCAGCGTTGGTGGGTTGTTCTTTGGAATGAGGAATAAAACCTTCATGGGGTGCAGCTCGGAATGCGGAGGCTCCCCTTTCGCAAGCTCTATAGCTGTTATGCCCAGGGACCAAATGTCTGCCTGCAACAACAAAAGCATCTTTAGAAACACCAAGTAGGAATAAATTCAAATAAATATACTTAGAAAAAAATGATAACATGTCTCAATGTACTTCTGAGATTTTGAAAAAGATAATTATTTTTAACTGATAATAAAAAACAGAAGTTCTCAGTATTCAAATTAGCAACAACAGGACAAAGTTTAACACACCTCTACACTGAAGCTGGCTGTGTGAGCACTGACTCCTATGCACCTACTGTTGCATGCGTCAGCTGTTCACGTGGAGCCCTTGAGCCAGGACAGGCAACAGAGGTGAGCAGAGAGGATGAGTGGGGAGTGGGGGACGCCCACAAGTCACCCCTGAAGAGTGCTTAGAACCAAATGCATATCTGAGGTCAGGAGCAGGCACCTTGGTGTCGGACACTTGCGTTTAAATGCCAGTTATACAATCAAAGTCCTGCGACATCAGGCCAAACAGCTGACGTCTAGGACTTGTTTCCCTCATCTATAAAATCAAGGTGGGGGAGGGGAGGATGCGTAAGGTGCCTTACACAGCACTTAAAACTTTTACAAAAATTTGATTATGAAAATGTTTAAACATACACAGAAGTGGAGAATGCTAATATAATGTACCCCCAAATACCCATCACATGAATTTAATGATTATTAACATTTGGCCATATAGGCTTTTGTCTTTTTGTTGCCATGGTATAATTTAGAGTAAATCACAGTTGTCATGACATTTTTCCTGAGTACTTCAGTACGCCAATAAAGATTTCTTACTACATATCAATGCCTAAAATTAACAATAATTCCTTAAATATCATGTAATAATTATTAAATGTTCTCAACTGTTCAAAAAAATTCTTTCCGTGGTTTATAAGAACCAGGATCCAAACAAGGTCCACAGGTTGCAACTGAGCATTAGGCTGCCTAAGGCTGTCCTAACCCAGAATGGTCCACTCCCCAATCTCCCAGCACCATCAGCTTGAAGAAGAAACAGGTCCCAAATTCTGGATTGGTTTGGTGGTTTCTTCCTGGTGTCATTTAATGCGTTTCCATAGCTCCTGTATTTCCTGTCAAATGTCCTATAAGTTAATTAAATCTAGAGGCTCGGTTAGAGTCACTGTTGGCAGGAGTCATGTGGTCCCACACGGTGCCATCTCGTGTCCAGCTGCCCGATCCCCTCCTGCCTAGCACACAGTGTGGCAAAAAGTGACCACTCAGGCAAATGAACTCCTTGAACGTGTAACGTAAACGAAATTGAGCAGGGCGATCTTAGAGGGATCTCATAGTTAATTAGACTTTGTCGGCATCTGACGCCAACCCCAAGAATAGCACAGAAGCCAAAACGAAGCAGGACTACACAGGCTGGCAAAGGAGGACTCGAGGGACTGGGGTGGAGAACAAGCCTTGGCCCAGTGCAACTTTTCCCGCCGTGCACCATAAATCCATCATTATTCCAAGAAATTAAGTTAGAACCTAATAAATCTCTCTCACACTCACTCTACAGCAAGAAAATAGAGATGCTAAAGCATGGTTTAGGTGACCACAGGACCCAGACATTTCTCAACCTTTAATGACCTGGAGAGGACTGACTCACTGGCCATGTTCCCACCGTGGGAATGATGCCTGCCATACATTCCATTTTCTTCTCTTCTCAGTGAAATTGGAAATAGCTGTCAGCAAGACCTGTTCTATATTCTTTGTACTAAAATCTTACACTAAAAGGATCAGTCTTCCTGAAAAAGCTGGTATTAAAAGTAATATTTCTATTTCCTTCCCTCTACCACTTGGACACCCTTCTTGTTTTGCATGTGCATTATCTTAAGAATCAGCAGAAATGTGATTTATTCCAGAATCCTTTGGCCCCAGGAGGAAGATGGGTGCAGGGGAGCACATGCGTAGGGAGCACCCGGAACCGGCACTGGCAGGAGGAGGGAGAAAGAGGCACAGAGGTGGCAAATGCCACTCCCGCAGGGTAGCGGGGCTTCACACAGCCACTAATAGCCACTAGTGCTCTGAAGTGTCACACATCTGCCTAAACCAGGGTTTCGTTACAACTGCTGCTGTTTGCAAAGCCTGCTGCCTCCTAGCCGCACAGATCCTGGGCCTGTTCATTTTTATGGATACATGACAGTTGTACACATGTATAATATACATGTGATACACATGCATATAGTGTATAATGATCAAATTTGGGTAATTAGGATATCCTTCACCTCAAACATTGATCATTTCTTTGTGTTGGAAACATTCCAAATGTTCTCTTTTAGCTATTTTGAAATACATAATAAATTACCATTAATCATGGTCACCCTATTATGCTACTGAACACTCAATCTTATTCCTTCTACCTAATGGTATTTTCCAAATGGTCTCTGACAGACTCACCTCCATACCTCCAAGCACCTCCAAGCACCTCGAAACCGGCTCAACACACCCAGTAACAAGGAGGCCTGGGCAGGGGAAGGTCTCTGCTGACAGTCTGCCAAGGTGACAAGCTTGCACTGATTTCACTCCGAGGCCCAAGGACAGTGAGCAGACAGGCAGCAAGCACCAAGGAGTGGGCATCGCTTCCACATGCCAACACGTGCCCAGTGAAGTCAATGGAGAAAACCCCTTCTCAGCCCCACCCAGACCCAACCCAAGCACCATCATCCCGGTTCCTCCTACGAGGGCGGCCAGAACAGCACCATCAAGACAAACTATGGGCCATCTGCCCAGGCAGCCAAGCCAGGGGCCTGAGGGACACTCCATTCCTCGGGACCCCTCTGTGGGCCCTCCTTAATCGACCCAGCCAGGTGCTGGGTGTGTGGTTCCTGCACCCTTGTTCCCTCCTGCCTCTGGCCTAGTTGAGAGCAACCCCCTACCCCCCAGGACTTCTGTGGGGGCTCTCACATGGGCTTTCTGCCTGCTGGCTCCCCCAAGACATCTAACGCCCTGCTGACCAATCTGGAAAACCCAGACTGGCACTTGAATGAATGGCAGACAATCTAACATACAAATCAAAAGCCACAAAAATATCCAAGCTTGTTAAAACCAGTGCCACTTCTAGGAATCTATCCTAAATAAATGTTAAATTTGGAAAATGGTATGTGCTACCCAAAATATTCAACACCAGCGTTCCTTAGGTGCAAGCTCAGCAGAACAATTAAGTTGCTGTGGCACATTAACTCAATGAAGCATCGTGGACTCAACAACAATGCGCTGACAGAGACTCTTACAGATATAATTGAGTTTGTCTACTGCTGCATCTGGGAAACATGGCATCAGATTAAAACCTTGTGTCTGAGTTCTAAAATCAAAGTTATGTGGGGAAGGGCAATCATACCAAAGCAATTAGAACTGAGGTATAAGAAGCTCATTACTTCCCATTTGGGAAAGATATAAAATCAGACATTAAGACACTGCTGACAGGGAAGACAAACAGTGGTTTTTAATATAAGCCCCAGTCAAAAGTTACAACTCCAGATATTAATTGTGGACAGATCTTTTCCTACAGGGACCCTCCCAGGTAGCTCCTGCGTGACCCCACAGATCATCTGTTGCTGATGGCCGAGGACTCCCCTGAGCAATGGGGAGGAGAAGGGAACAACACCCAACACCCCAGATCCTCGCAATGTCTTGTTAAATACAGTCAGCTGGCTACTCATCTGAAGACACAATTTAAGTGATATAAAAAATAAGTATAGAAGAAACTACGATCAACTTCATAATCAAGAGGCAGAAGAAAACCGTGGACAACCCTAAATCACAGTTACAACTAATCAAAACAGAAATGAATTTAATACAAGCTATTTACTTCATTAGATGCAACATTTAGAAACACATTTATAAGTGGCATCTAGAGGTATAAAAGATGTATGTGATCCCTAACAGCAGCATGCAGTTGACCGAAATGGCCCCAAAGCGACTGCATGCTAGAGTAAAGCCTCCTGGCTCCTGGCTCACACCCTTCACCCATCTCCAGGGTTCATTCCTCCCAGCCAGGACTGGAGGTGATTTCTGATTCCACAGGCAGGGAGCAGGGGGGTAGGGTGGGCTCAGAGACAGGGAGGACAGTCACACACTGCAGCAGACAGGCTAACTTCGTGGACCCCAGCAAGCCACCAGCTAATCCTGCCATATTGTCATTCACCTTTGGCAATGTTCTTTTTTTTCCATCAATGCATCACTTATTTCCACTTTTCACCATGGTTAGATTGCAAACAGTTATTTCAAAGATGAGTGGACACAAGAATGACTTGGCTCAGGCTTCGGTGGCAGATTTTTTTTTTTCCTTTTTCAGCATTTTCCATATTATCACTAAAGAACATGCATGTACTGTCTTTGAGGCCAAAAAAGGGGAAAAGAATATTGATGCTGAGCTCACAGTGTCCTCAGGATGTCACTTCAGCATCCCTGGCCTCAATGCCTACCACACTGTCCACCACATCTATAACCCAAACACAAACGTCTCTCTTTTTCCAGCACCCCATCTTTCAAACGCACTGGACTCAATCAGAACAACATGCCCTCGCCTTCAAGGGACTGAAAAGCCCCGTCTGTGATGCCATCCCCAGCTCCCCCTGACGTTCCCCCATGGGAACTTCCTGGGACTCCTTGCTTACCTGTGAGAGCACCGGACACCCAGCACTGTGACTGCTTGGGGAGTATGTAAATTGTTCAGCCCAGCAGTTGACTGACTGAGCACAGAGAAAGGGACAATGCCTTTACTCACATTCAACCCATTTGCTTACATACCATCATGATAACCTTATAAAGAAAAAAAACTAAAGTTTTTCAGCCCAAGACCCTGCTCTAGTGTTGAAACCAAAGGCTTCTCTGCAGTACAGCAGAGTTATCTCCCTCAGCACCACCTTTAAAGTCTGAGGGCTTCTTAAAACAAACCAAGTTTGCCTAAATCACCTTAAGATTACTAACAATGAAGGTTTCCTACAGCACACTGACAATCGACTTAATGCTGTGCTCAGATTGCCCCGTGGATGCAGACACATCTGGAACCCCTGAGCAGTCCAAACAAATCACAAGAGGTCACAGACACTGGATCAAGAGATCATTATGTTAAAGAAGGTTCTAAACAATCACAGAAAATGAAGGTGTATATTCCCTTTAGTTCAGTGGGTCAAAGATGCTAATGAGGTGAGTATATCCCATTACTTCTCCCAACCTGCCCTTCGAGAATCGGCGCACGTACCCAAGATATAACTGCTGCGCACACACTCTCATAACCACCATGCAGAGCCCTGTCACCGTGCAGTGTAAGGTCTTTCCTTACCTGTAACGCAGAGACTAGTGGGGAAAATGCTTCCAAGCACATGCAAGAAAGAATGGAAGGGAGAACTGGAAAGAAGCCGAGTGCGTTGGTGCATCAGGAAACCAGAGCAGCCACCATCACTCCAGGGCACCTCAAAGAGCATTAGCTGCCCCCTCAGGTAAGCCAGTCCCTAAAAGGGTATCCACAAAGCACCTCAGCAAAGCACCCTCTGCCAGGTCCTGCTAGCCCAGAGTCATACCCAGTGGGAGAAAGGAGGAAATCTTATCCCTGCGGCCCCGGCCCCTGAAACTCTCCTCTGATGACCTCAATACTGAGACACAGACGTGACCCTGACCTGCACATGTCACTGCTCCTGTCAGCACACCTAGAAGGTCAATTTCACATAAACATAGCATGTTCACGCATGGCTCCCAGTTAAGAGTTGTTTGGTATAATCCAAGCAAATGAAAGAACTTTTGACATACATCAGAGCAAAAGATAGAGTAATAATAAAAGACCAAAACATGTGACACATTTTCTCATACTATCTCCTCCCCAAACAAGCATGCACTCCATCAGTGGGAGATAGCATCGTTTAATCCACCCAGCAAGAATGCTGCGTACCTACTGATCAGATCAGAGCCTTCTGATCTTGGAAAGAGCCCCAAGAAGGCTGGCAAAGCTTTCTATGACGCCCAAACACCACCTTCAGCAAACACCCAGAGAGGCCTTGCACTTGGAAGAAAGATGGGGAGGGCAGCCAGATCAACTCCAAAAAAAATTCTAGGGCGAATGGTGACAGGCAGAACTGAAAATGTAAGCTCTGAGTCCTGAGTCACACGGTTGATCCGCTAATTTACTACAATGAATGAGAAGAGAATAATCAGGGTGGCGTAAACAGATTAGTTAAGAAATTTGGACTCTAGTCTCAGCCCTACCAAAACTAGACAGATGAACTTTGATAAATGGGCCTCAGAGCTCAAAATAAGGAGAATGAACTAAATACTTAAAGTTCCTATCGAGTTCTAAAATTACACAACCCCAAGAAAAGGGCCAACAGCCAAAGTGGCTGTAGAGATTAGAAGCAGCCATGGAGGTGACGCATCACACACAGGGCAAAGACACTCCCAAGCAGCAAACACGCCCGACGCTAGCCAGCTCTGCTAGCTTGGAGACGGGGGATGAAAACCTACTAGTCACTTACTGGCCAGTGCCTACCAAGGCTGTCAGTGTGCTTCCAGCCCTGAAGTCACAGCCACCACTACAATTCAACAGTGACATGGCCAGGTTCACCACTCCCGAAAAGGTCCACCTGCAACTTCAGCCACAACCTTAACACCTCTGTACTGGCCAATGGCTTACAACAGTGACTCTGGGTCCCAAGAGAAAGTTAACTCTATGCTTTGTGTGCTGCATTTAACAAGGTGGGATGTCTACTAAATACTGAGATGATTTCCATGTAAAAAGAAGAATCGATGTTTGGCCTGTAAATGTATCTGAGATAAATATCTGTTTGCTTAGAAATTTTTGGCTCAAAAAAGCCAATTCTCTGTGGACCACAAGGCATTTTCACCATGTACAGGCTGCCGAGAAGATCAGACTATGGGAGATGGAGTTAAATCAGAGATACAAGAGGCGGAGTCCCTAGGATTTTTAATCTGTACTAAAAAGTTTCATCAAGTTGGAGAACGACAGGGAAAAAAGGAATGCAGGAAAAACTAGGAGAATATAACATACGACAAGTAAAAATAGTTGGAACAAAGGATTATGATTTTGTCTCATACTGACAAGGAGCCTCTGGGAATCATCATACCCTAACTGAGAACCAAAAATAATAAGACAGGAAGAATATGTACCAATCACTAAAAGCACTGTTCCTTCCCAACTCTGCTCTTACACTTCTGTGGACTCTTTTGCCATTTCTCTTGTGGGATCCTCCTCTCTACATGCCTCTTAAATATCGCAGAGTCCTGAGCACTTGGGCTTAACCTCGACCCGTGCCCAGACAGTGTCCCAACCCGTCTCTGCAGAAACACACCCATCCACCACCCTCCACTCCTCCCTGCCAACTTTTCACATCTCCTCGCTGCGTCCCACCGGCACCAAACATACATTATCTAGGCTAAAAAAACTCAATAATGGTGGGCTGAAGAAATAAAGGGTATTAAATGATGCAGAAGGAGATAAGAAAACTGTTTTTAATAAAGGTTGGAGAATTACCTTTATGACCTACCTTGAGGTGCCAACTTCATTCCAACCGGAAAAGGCTTCAAAAGTTATAGAAAAAGGGGCAAATGCCCTAGACTCAGGAAAGGCAAAGCGCTGGCCCTCACCTTTGAGTCGTAGGCTGACTGTTTGATGACCTCGGGTGCCATCCAGAAAGGGGTGCCCACAAAGGTGTTCCTTTTGATCTGGGTGTCCGTCAGCTGGCCCGCCACACCGAAGTCAGCCAGCTTCACTTCCCCGTGCTCAGACAGCAGGACGTTGGCGGCTGCAAAAGAAAGCCATGGGTGCCTCCAAACGTCACGTACTATGTACTGCTCTGTCCACCATCATTCAGGGACATGTGTGTGTCTCTCCCCAGTTAGATCATGTGTCCAGCGAGAACAGGCACCAGGGGCTACGCGTTTTGTCAGACCCCCTCAAAGCCAGCCCAACCCAGGGAAGCTGAAGGTGCAGGACAAATTCCCTTGAGAAGTACAGTTTAACTCTACCACCTTAGGTACTTTAAAGAAATGAAAACAAGACATGCTCTTACCTTTAATATCTCTATGGATTTTCTTCTCTGAATGGAGATAATCAAGTCCTTTCAGTATTTCTCTTAATATAGTAGCGATCTGAGTTTCATCTAAAGGGCCAGGTTCTAACTAACAAGAAAAACAAATTATTAAACTTAAATATCTTATGTAGTTTGAGATAAAAGAGACCGTTTCCATGTTAAATGGACAAGTATAATTAAAATCTAAAAACTTCTTCAATTAAAACAGGCATTTTGCCCCATCAGAATCTGTTAAAGGACCCTTTAAAAAGCAAAGAAGCAGAGTGGAGCCAGTGAGAAAGCCCCGAGTGGCCCACGCCTGTGGCCTCCAAGCTGGCCCGTGAAGAAAGGAGTCCCTGGAGGGATTTCAGTCCAGGAACAAACAGCCCAGAAACTCACAGCACACTCTAGGACATGGGGCAGCTGGGATCTGCCCTAACGTATTCCGTTTTCTTACCAGAAAGCTCATCCCTGGTAACCAAAAACACGAGTCGTTAAAAGGAGAAGGCCTGGGAGCCAACCACTCTCTGAGGCCACCCCTGCACCAGAATTTTCTTAATCTGTATTTTAAAGCTCCCAACTTGGGGGATGCAACTGAAACAATTCCTAATAATTTAGGATTTGTTATATAACTATTATTATTTCTATTATCCCTGATGAGGTAATAACTGCCCGAAAAACTTTTATTCTGAGAAATTCCAAAGAACTGTTACTATTGATTGTATAAAGTTGAAAGGAAGAAGTGGGGGTATGCAGAGCCCCAGTTAAAGGAGAAAAGCCAGGTTGCTGAGCTCAGTTCGGACCGCAGAGGAAGCCCCGTCACCTGCAGGGTGGGGAGTCCATTGCAACTAAGGCTCACAGGTTATGTCGGCAAGACAGCCTGGCGCTCCCTGAAGGACCCCTAACAGAACTGACGGAAGGGCAGATGTCTGGTGAAGGAGATTCCTTTTTCTTCTCAACGATGGCCCCCATCGTTTCCAGACTTGACAGTGAATGCCATCCTAACCCAAATTCATACATTTTAGGCAACAGGAAGAAGACATAACCTGGTGACTTTCATTAAATTTTAATGGGACTCGGGTTTGTCTGGCAGCAGGACACAACCGGGATCAAGCCACCCCCTGGATTCCTCCCACTCAGGATCCAGGTGCAAGAGAACGTGCCAGTCGCTCTAGGTCGACCTCCTGTCACATGCTCAGAGAGTCAAACTGCCTGGGTCTGCTAGGCTGCCGGGAACGCTTCCAAACTCTAATTAAGATATTGTCCAAAAATTACCTCAGACTAAGACAGTATAAGGCACATTTTGTTCCCCCAGAACCTAATTTTTCCCCAAGTTTTTTGACCAAGAGTCTTATTTTCAAGAAAAACATCAAAACTACTATTCCAAAAAATACAATTTGGAAAACCCTTCCTCAGGTAAAGTCTATTGTCTTCAAAAGACACTTTTCTTATCACCTGCTCTTGTTCACAGCAAACCATGGTGCAGAGGATGGGTCCATCTCCTCCCCAGGGAGTCCCCACTGAGCAGATAATCAGTAACCACCCCCCCACCCACCATCAAGTCTCTGGAAATACTGCCCCGTGTCATTACCAAGGAGAGGTAAGAGTAAGAGCTGAGGAAAACTAATTGACAATCTTCCCCTGGATAATTAAGAGCTGGCTCTATGATTAATCTGTATGGTTATGCCCCTTTAAACCTGGTCCGAACACCATCCATCACTGATTTATATGCCCACAGGGGACAAGGGAGGAGGGGAGCAAAGAGACATTATTTACTTGGGGGCAAATCCTTCCTGGCATCAAAATTCACTATAAAAGGCACTCGGTTGCTTTCTACCAGCTCCCCTGGCCCCCGCCGAGTTCCTAGTCAGTGGGTCAGACCAGCCTGAGCTAAGTTCTCAGAGTCACATACTATTTAATATTAGCGTTCCGTCACTACCGTGTCTACACACTATAATCACGGTGGTCTCTATCATTAAGGGGACTGTGGACTCTTCAAACAGCAGTCTGTAAGACAGAATGCCAGGGGAAACATTGAGACTTCATCCCATCTCTGGCGACTTCTACTTCCCCTCGCCCCCGCCTGACCTCCCCTTCTTCCTCCAAAATGCGGAGGACCAGCCAGGCACCCAGGCACACGGCCAGCCACGTGGAGACCACACGGCCAGGCTCTGCAGCAGCAGGCTGTGGCCACGTGACTCAGTCCTCCCCAGTGGTGCATGAGCGAGAGTGCCACATGCCCTTCCTGGGTGGGCTTGGAAGCACTCGCAGCTGGAGAGGACAATGGGCGAAGACCCACCGAGGGAAGCCATGGGCTAAAGACGGGGGAGGCCCCACCAGCGTCAGTCCCCAGCGCCCCAACATGGGGGAGGGAAGTCAATTTCTACCTCATGTGAGACACTGTTCGGAGCCACCATGAGTGACAGCGGCTTGCCTGACATTAATGAATACGCCATCTCATTTTTAAGAAATCACGTGTGTATTCATTTTTAAGTTTGTCAAATATCTCTGATTAAGTGACCGATCATGCAGCACAGTTCCTTCGTAATTAGATTCCAAGGTCGTCCCTTAGATTCTGTGGCAACACTGACTGATCTTTTAATCACCTAAAACCTTTCAGCCTCAGACCCTTGGTGGCTAATCCTCCTCCAACTCTATTCCCCTCCCCCTGGCTTTGCTTTCCTTGCAGAAAGGAACCTTCTAACAGATGATGAAACTGACTCCCCAGAACGCAGCTCCCTGAGAGTGAGGCGTTCTTCCACTCTGTTCATGGCAACACCACCATGACTACAGCAGCACCTGACACACAGTAGGCACACAACAGATGTTTTCTGAATAAAAAATGCTTTCACTCTACAAAAATCTACAAAAATCTACCACATTATAAGTTAGAATGTCTTGAACTCTTCTAAGTTATGGCACCTGAAAGGTAGCTGAAACTTGAGAGCATATTAACATAAACAGTTTTCAAACCATATCCAAAGACCCCAGTGTTTCCTCAGAGTGGCCTTGGGAAGCCTACAGACATTTAATTTTAATTTATTATTTCTCTTTTAAAATTAAAACAGACTGTGCACACTCAAGTGCATTCAAAATTAAATGTATGCTTACCTTATAATCATGACTCTTAATATCTTCTTATTCCTCACACTAAATTCCAAATTTGCATTTTTTAAGCCAGAAAGGATGCAGCACCAGCAACAAGGAATAGTGGGCTTCTAAGGGATATCCCCTCTGCCAGCTGAGGGGACACACAGGCCCTGACACCATAACTGGGCAGTCCATCCACAGGACAATGCCTCAGCAACTCATAAAAGTTGATCTGGGTTAATCCCAAACGTGAAATAATAAACCATTCAGCCATATCTGATACTTTGTCTGATACTCAAAGCTCAAGAATTTTTGGTTTCTTTTTTGAGGCAGGGTCTCATTCTATCTCTCAGCCTAGAGCGCAGTAGTGTCATCATAGACCGCTGCAACCTCAAATATCTGGGCTCAAGTAATCCTGCCTGAGCCTCCCAAGCAGCTGGAAATACAAGCATGAACCACCATGTCCAGCTAGTTTTTCTATTTTTTGTTGACATAGGGTCTCGTTATGTCGCCCAGGCTGGTCTCAAACTCCTGGCCTCAAACAGTCCTCCCACCTCCGCCTCCCAAAGTGTTAAGATGATAGGCACAAGCCACCGCACTCGGCCCCAAGATTTATTTATATGCCACATTGTTCGCAACCTGGTTTTCTGAGGCCAACCGATCTTCAACCTGTGGCAAAGTCACTTCCCCTCTCCAGGTGGCACCCCTGAATCTGTAAAACGGGAAGGGAAAATCCCACTTTCAGTTCTTTTCAGCTCTGATCTTGTTGCCAGTACCACAATGGGGCCCGGTGATGAGGATATGGGGATATGGGAAAGAAGAAAGGACAGTGACACCAGACAATTTCCTGCCTATCCCAAAACACGCCCTTTCCCATGACTAAAGTATGGCCTCTTCTTTGAGGGGATCAGGGCAGGCAAACAGAGAAAGGACAAAAGACGGCTAAAGAGACAACGAAGTCAGGGTGGGGGAGGCCTGGCGGGGCCGAGGAAGGCCACAGGCGCTGCAGCGGCAAGGCAAGGGCCAGAGCCCAGCTCTGTGTGCCAGCTGGTACCCTAACCTGTGAGGGTCTCCATTCCCTCATCGACAAAACGAGATGACAAGAGACAGTCAAAAGGGGATACCTGTCTCTTGTCACCAGCCTCATTTGTGTAGGAAGAAGGCGGTTTGCTGAGATTCTCACATCATATGCGATTTTTTTTAAGTGGAGAGTTCTACGCTTCCTTCCAACCACAATGTCTAAACTTTCACAGACTGCAATTCAAAGAAATTCGCCACCAAATAAATTACTGTAGCATTAACAATGAACACACTAAAGCATTTAGAGACTAGAATTGCTGTTCTGAACAACTAAAGTCAGAAAAAGAGTCCTTGTAAACAACTTTATGTATGGCACAAATGAAATCCATTTAAGATAACAGTAAATCTAATTACACAAAATGAGGTAATTTTCTACATTTCTGTAATATTTCCCAAAAGAGTGAAAAAATGAAAAACTTTTTATGTAATGTGAGTATTTATGGAAAGGAACCAAAGCAAGTCATAAAATTAATCCAGCTATTTTGTTTTTTCCATTCTAACATAATTGTTTATACGATATTAACTTTTTTCTTGAAATCTTCCTTTTTAACACCATTTTGATCAGTTGTTTATAACAGTATGCAATTTTCAAAATTGGGTACATTTGCCTTCAAGAGATAAATACAGTTTTAGAAGTTTATCTTTCCCAAAACTACCAATTGTTATTACTATAAGAAAAGAAATCCTCTTAAAGGGGATTTCTTTCCTTCGTGACTAAAATCTGTATAGACTGTAACTACTAAAAAACTCAGCTTCCCTCAGCTCTTGCTATGACAGCAGTGAAAGCCACAGATCCGTCATCTCAGTGACTTCCTATTAGGCAAGACCCACCATGACAGACTCGGCCTGTCCCGGGAACCCCTGCTCACTGAGGTCCAGGTTTCACGGGAGGGGCGGGGGAGCAGTGCTGCTCACACTGACCTATTGCACAACCGCAGTGGTTGCGAGACGGCAAGTGCTTAACAGCTGTGAGACATCCGTAAAAAAGAACGTGCTTTTGCCCATACGGTGTTTCAAGGCCAACTTAAGCCGTGCTGTGGTACATGCCAGTCACTTGTGAGCATTCCATCAGAGCCCGACAGGAAGCCACGATGCACGCGACAAGCAAGTCACAGACTGGGGCTGTACAGCCACCCTCCATCTGGCTTCCACTACCTTATCTGTGGGCTGGCAGCCACTAATGGCACTTGAGGGGGGTCCAGAGGAGACAACAGCGTGCGGCCAGCCCCGCCTCCACGCCCCAGGACCAGGGTAAGCAGGGAGCAGAAGCGCGGCCTGACCACTGTGTGACACGTGGCATCAGAGCTCGAATCACACCCTGCCTCTTACTTCCAAAATGAAAATATTATGTACTTATTCTGGAAGCTAGGTTACCATATGAAATACAAAAGTTAATAAAACCAAGTTTTGGAAAATAACCTAACCAACTGTTCTCAGGTGGGAAAATCCTGGGCAAAATCCTTCACTGTTTCTGTGAATTAATTCATTGGTTTCCCATGAAACAAAAAAAACTGATTTCAAAAGTAGACCAATAATTTTTAGTAATATGTAAGAAGCAAAAATACACAAGGAATGGTTTAGTTTCTTTTTCCTGCAACATGAAAAGAGGGAAACAGAAACGGATACATAATCTTCCTTAAAACCAAGGGTTACTGCAGAAAGGCTTTGATGCATACTCTGTATTCAACATAATACTTACTAGATCTAGTGCAGAGCCTCCACCAAGATACTCCATTATTATCCATAATTTTGTATCCTATAAAACAAGAAAAGGGGAATTATTTTAAAACAAACAGAACCGGAAAAGAAATTAAATAATCAAAGGGTATTTTCCATTATTATTTTGGAAGTAGAAAGTTTTATGCACACTTATCAACAAGGAGAGGGTGTCAAAGTGAGGACTTCACAGCAACCCCGAGTGCAGGAAACCTCTGCTGTTACCTGGGAGGTGGCGTGGGGTGTGGCCTGGGGGCCCAGCTCAGGCTCTTCTAGGGTGCAAGCTCCAGACCTGCTGACCCAGAATCCCAGAACAGGGACCAAGGGCGTTTCCATCTTGAAGCCACCTCACTCAGTGATCCTCAGGCCCAGCAGGGGCAGGAACCGAAGCCCTGAGAAGCCAGGCAAGGCCAGCGGTAGCGTCCACAGGGGCAGGAGCCTCCCTTCCTGCTCCTCAGGTCGCTGTGAGCAAAGGGAAGGCCATGCTCCTTGAGCAGGGCCGCCCAACGTGGCTTCCAACTCACTCGCTTGTTTTGTAGAACAGGAGGCAATTTCCGACACCTCCAAAAGCTGCCACACTCACCACCTTCAGGGAACTCTCCAGAAAGCAGCCTGGGCCTAACACAGAGCACGTCCGCTTAGCCCTGGCTCGCCATGGTGCCCAGCTCTGCATCTGTCTTCTTCTGTGGCCTCTGGAGGCTACTCAGGCCTCTGCCTTCCAGAGTTCTTTTAAAAGTGCTACTCGCTAGGAAAGCAGCCAGCAAACATCCCCATCCCCTTCTTGGAGGGAGGCAGGGAGTGGGTTAGCTTGGAAACAAGCCAGGTAGGGCTGGACCCGACTCCTCCTTTATGACCAGAAAGTTGCTTCCTCTCTCTAAGCTACTGACTGGGGGCTTCGCAAAGTGCCTGCCCCATAGTGAGCAGCTAAGAAAAGACAGCTAGTGACATATGTGACCCGCTGTGGTGTTAGGGGCCACCGGCATTCGTATGTCACATGCTGCACTGCTGACTCAACACTTGATGGCGGCTGCTGTATGCATTTAAAAGAAGAGAAAACAAACCTTCCTGAGGCTCTCTGGTCCCTTCAGGACACAACTGTGCCCTGTCTCTTAAAACATACCAAAGAAGATCCCTCCTGCGGCCCCCGGGCAGTTCTCCTACACTGATGGCAACGGAGCATGTTCTTTGGGAACATGTCCCAATTTCCCAGGCCTTTTTCCCTTCGCTGTTTCCTCAACAAAGGAAAACTGTTCACCTGCCTTCCTTCCCCAGGCCCTGGGCAAACTTTACTTGCACATCTATTACTCTGATTTTAATTTCTGATTCATTTCTCTGTATTTCCTACTTAACAGCAGACTAAAGTACCCACGGACGGGGCCCAGCGGGCTCTGGCTCAGTAAACGTTAATTGTGAGGGTCCACGACCAAGAAGGACAGCCTATGTTGGGTGTATATTCACTTTAGGGAGGCACTGGTGCACACACTGCATTTGTGAAATACGTTCAAGATTTAAACTAAATTCTGCCTGGAGTTAACTGTAAGATAGCCCAAATAAACAGTCCAAGTTCTGATGTATGTTGAATTCTCAAGCTTTTAAATGCCCTTGATTACTAATAAAAGAAAGGCAATTTCAGTCTAGATTGCGAAGGGCACAGAAGCCTTGTGTTAAGTGTCTGAGGTCCACCTTACAGGTACAAACATGTTACTCATTCAGTAACCGTGCAGTCATGGGCACCTGCCTTGAAAAGGCTCAGTGATACCTGGTTCTGATTTCAAGAAAACTTCCTATCATAAAGAGTATGCTTCAACATTCCTTTCAATTGCAGATTTCCATGTGACCCGCTCATGGTGAACGTGTGTGTTGCTCCTTCTAGACATACCAAAAGCATCTCGTCTGGTGCTCCAAGTAAAGTACTCCAGGGAAAGACCAGTATCTTTCTGGATGACGTGGGAAACCTACGTCACTCCGTACTCTAAGAGAACCGCGGACTTTCAAATTTCTACCACCACGCCCCTTTCTATGGCTGCTGTTTGACTCGGCTCCCACCCCACTTTCTGGGCATGAAGTTTGTGAACAGCAAGACAAGCTCTGGGCTGGGAGGTCATCTCCCCTGCCTCTACTCCCCTCTGCAGCCGGCTGTGCAATACGACCCCCATCTTTTGCTGAATTAGGGGACTAGGTGTCACCACACTGCTTCCTGAAGCAGGAGGACACAAGTGACCCACCCTCATCCATCTGCCACGCCAAAGCACCCCCTCCTCAGACAATTCACTGCTGCCCCCCTCCTAAATATACCTACCAAGGTAAGTTACTTACTATCTGCCAAGGAAACAAAACAACTCTTAACCCCACTATTTTTCCCTTCAAAGAGTCCTAACAGAGCACACTGACCAATTTTTCTTTGTAGATCCTGAACCCTCCCCGTGGGCACGTGAGCAACAGCAGAACTAGAAGCTCCCGCCCTGAGGCAAAGGCCCCGCCCACTCACGACTTCCTGGAGAGAAAGATGGAGAAAAAAGACAGCCCCACCCACTTCTCCTGGGCTCACTCCTGGTAGCAGACACACTGGGGTGGGAACACCACCCAGACGTTGAGACCCACCAGTTTCCAGGGCACTCAGGAAATAGGTTTGGGTCCTTATGCAGGTCACTGCTTCTTAAACACCTGGGTTGGGCCCTGTGACGCATGCACTGACGTGTTTTTGTCCCTGGCCCCACTAACACCATCAACTCCGGGAATGGAAGTTGCCTCATGAAAAGCTCTACTCTCAGCGAACTTACTTTTCAGCCTCCCTGGGTGTATGATCATTCCACCTGCTGAAGGCCGGGCCCCGCCTGGCGTCCCCAGTGCTCTCTGCCTCTGCTCCAAGGGCACCAACCTCTAAGGGATGAGGGTAGCTGACAAGTGACACCAATCTCCTCCCTCCCCCTTTCTCTCTCACATGGAAATGCGGGTGGGGGGGAAATGGACAGTGACCTGAAGGAAAGTGAAAGAGGAAGGCTGCTCTTGTAGCCCAGGTTAACCGTTGTCAGGTTTACCTTAAAAGCAGTGGGAAGTCATGGAAAGGGAACAGAGCAGACAGTGCACCCTCCAGGCCCAAGTGCCTGGCCTCACTCCTCCTGCAGTCCCAGGTGTCTTAGGACAGAGGGCCTTTGCGACCTCCTGCTCTGGCTCACTCCTTTCTCTGCACGGCTCCCTCCTGGTTCTGCTCACCCTGACTCTGGCTTTCTCTGTTTCCCAAGGTCCCAGGGAGCCCTAAGGCTGTGGGCTCTGCTTTGCTCCCCCCACTTTCTGGCCAGAATTCCTACTGGAAAGAGAAGAGCGCTAAGAATAAACCTTGCCGACATCACCGTTCGGACTAGGACAGAGATGCTGTGGACACTATGAAAAACAGGGACAGAGTGAAAGATGGATCTCAGAACCTTCTGGTGCCCACATACATACATACCTGTAGCACTGCACTCAAAGGCAGGCCAGATATACAGTCGACACAGACACCAGAAGAGGTTCCTGAAATCTGCCATCAGTCACGATCCCGAGTAATCATTTCTATCACCACCAATCCTGAAATAAGAAACATTCAAAAGGGAGCACGCGGATAAGCTCGGGACGGCCAGAGACAGGCCGTGGGAGCTGTACACCAGGGCTCCCCTTCAGCCACATCGGGTTCCTCAACCTCAGCACTGACTTGGGGCTGCCCCGTGCCCTGCAGGGTGTTCAGCAGCATCCCTGGCTCTACAAAATACAAAATGCCCACAAAATGCCAGTAACACAGCCCAGTTACAATAACCAAAAATATCTCCACACACCACCAATGTCCCCCAGGGGGCAAAACTGCCCCAAATGAGAACCACTGAACTACACCCACGATCGGCGCTGGTGAGCATGAAGTGGTTACTGGCCAGAAGCACTGTCCAATAATTCTCCCCCCATTCTCATCAATGCCAGTTGTGCACATACACCAACTAATTCACCAGGAGACACCAGGCAGGTCTCTTACATCCTCTAAGCTTGGGATCCCTCATCCATGACAAGATGGTAGTAAGACCTGTGCTTCAAACCTCACGGTTCAAGAGACAGTAGAAGGAGACAATGAATGTGAAAGCACTTTGCAAAGTTCAATGCACTAAACAAATGCAAAGTGCTATTAGCTTTATCAACATCATCACCCATAAATGCCTTGAAATGACCTGGTAAAACCAGAAGAGCCCAATTAACAAGTCTAAACAATTTCTGAGCAAAATGAAATCTGGAACCATGATTCACACATTCTGCACTAGAAGCCTCAAGGCAACAGTGCCTGAGAGGCAGGCCTGGCCGGGCCTGTTCTCCAGGAAGGACCACCCACTGTCACTGCCAGATGTGGAACCACTGCCTTTGTAAAACCTTCCAAATCACGATTTCTGAGGCATTCAGTCCCCAAAAATAAAACAGCAGGCTTCCAAAACAAAGATAATTTTAATTTGAATAATTTCATTTTTTAAAATGACCCCAAACAATGTTAAGTTGAATGACCTCATCCTATAATTTTCTCATAGGAGAAATAAAATTATTTAACAAATCCAGAAGTCAAAATGTAAAAGGTACCACAATATACACAGTGAGACGTCTCTCTCCCAGCCTTGGCCCCTCAGTACCCAGCCAGCAACCCCCTCCCTGCCCCAGCAAGGTATCATGATGTCTCATGTAACCTCAGAGAGATATTTTATACTTGTACAAGTAAAAACCTATAAAATTCCATACACACTTTGTACACCTTGCTTTTCACCTAAAGTTTCTTACAAACATTCCATATCTGTCCATAAAGGACTTCCACATTTTTTAAGCTGTAATTAGCCCATGCCCTATTGATATCAGGTTGTTTCCATGGAAACATGCTATCACGAGCCAGGTGTCCATGAAAACCTCACACACTGGTCAGTCAGTTCTGCCAGGTCCTGCTGGGTCAAGGGAATCCATTTGCATCTACGCCAACCTGGAGAATCAAACTTTTGCCATTTTGGAGGGGAAACTGTGCTTCCCCTCCCCCCATCTGCAATTCATATGTTGAAATCCTAACCCCCAACACCTCAGAACACGAGTGTGTTTGGAGAAAGGGTCTTCAATACACCGCCATACTAGAAAAAAGGAATATTTCCCAGGGCCCACATTGTTTTATTAATACGAAATGATTCTTTCTACTTTGTTATTTTTTATTGTTTTCTGTGTGTGAGTTCTATGCAATGCAATCCACGTTTTTAGAATTAAACTGTCAACTCACATGTAATGGTCTGGGGATGGGCACGTTTGTAACTATGACTTGGATGGCGCAAAGGCAATTATGTAAACCTCAACATTTGTACCCCCACAATATTTTGGAAATTAAAAAAAAAAAGGAAAAAAAAAGAAAAAGAAAGAATCAAATGTCAATATTAATTGTAAAAATAAGAACATCAACAAACAAGATTGTCATGAACCAACTGCACGGTTTTGCTTCACTAGGCCCCAGGCTCAAAACTAGTGTGAGTTAAATACAATTCACATGGCAGTTAATGAGTTAAAGGGGTGATTAACTTAGAATGAGGTCACTGGGGTAGACCATATCCAATATGGCTGGTGTCCTTATAAGAAGAGGAGATTAGCTCACAGACACACACAGAGAAGACCATATGAACACAGAGAGAGAAGATGGGCATCTGTGAGCCGGGGAGGAAGCAGCCCTGCCGTCACCTGGATCGCGGACTCCTACCCAGCCTCCAGAGTTGTAAGACAATGAATTTCTGCTTAAGCCACCCCGTTTGCAGTGCTTTGTTATGGCAGTCCTAGCAAATTAAGGCAGTCTTCATCAATCTATTTGGGGGAGGGGGTATCTCAGGGAATCTTTATTTTATCTTTCTCTTATTGTAAGGGGGAACATCTTTATACACTGAAGAGTTACGTCTATTTTCTTACCGTGAACTCTCTGTTTATATCCTTTGTCCATTATTCTATTGGGTTACCAACCTTTTAAAAATTAGGAACTTTTACTATTAGGGAAATTAGCCTTCTGTAATATGAGCTGCAAACACAGCATTTTCCCCATTTGTCATCAGCTTTTGCTTTTGGTAGTTTTTGCTTGCAGAAATTAATTTAATGTAGACACAATGTCAATGATGATACCACTTTCAGGATAACTTGCCCCAAAGTGTCTGGAAACACTTTCTTAGAGTCTGGAATTGGAGCCTCACTAAAAGCCAGGGCTCCCCACATAACCACCTTCACAAGGGCTAGACAGACATCAGGCGACTACAGAAAGGTTTAAAAAAGGTAAATAAGAAAGGACGGATTCCAAACAGTTAACAATGAACGAGATTTTTAAAACAGAAATTCGAAAATGACACTCTGCATTGCTTCTAATACATTGCATTCAGAGGCCTCCAAACCCATTAACTGTAACAAAAGGCTGAGAACAAGATGTATAAACAATGCAGTAGGTTTTATTAAAATGATTTAGGGTCACAGACTTCCTTAAGAATATGGCGTTGTTTTTTGTTTTTTAAAGGCACCTTTTTGCGCAGCTGATGTGCATGAACATGAAGCACCAAGGCCTGGGTTGAATCCTGCCTCTGCCCACACCAGCTCCATGATACCCCCAACTTAGCCGCAGCCTCAGCCTCTGTCAGCCTCAACTTCCCCTCTGCACAGGCACTAAACAGCATCGACCTCAGAGGGGCGCTAATGAAGATGAAGTGAGATACACAATTCGTGCCCATCAACTCTATTACCATTGCGTTAACTCCAGACTGTCCCTGTCTGAACATCAGGCCCATGGGGAGGCTGTGAACCTGGGAGAAGTCCAAGCCCCATCCCCCATTCACCTTCAGAGTGGCTCCCCACAGTCCCAGCCACCATTCCTGACCTCAAAGGGCTCATTTAATTGTTCCTCTCTCACAGATACTAGAATTTCTTAAATGATTCCTGCAACTCATAACACACATTACATACACAGTGTCGTTGAGAGGGAATATAAAATGAATAAAATCTAGGCTCTGACTTTAAAGAACTTTTGACAATAGATAACTAGACAAATAATTACGATCTGACAGCCTACGGGGTGCTCAGAAGACCCACCTGACCTCCAGGAGGAGAGAAGTGGCATTTGAGCTGCACCCTGAAGGCTGTGCCCGACCGGCCTCGGGCGGGGCGGCAGAGCTCATGTTTCTGACAGGCTCGGGTGGGGAAGATGATAGACAGGCAGGAAAAGCCCTGCTCAGCTAAAGCAGTGGAGGATGAGATGGACACCCTTGAATGCCAGTTGTAAGTTAATAAGTAATTATTAATTTAATAAGCAATGGGGAGTCACCAAAACTTTTGCCAATAGAATAAACAGCCAGCCACTGCCTACAAGACAGAATGAGTGGTGAGCAAAGGAAGGGAAGATGATCAACAAGAAAATCACAGGTCAGGGCAAGGCCAAAAGGCCTTGTAAAAGTGGTGCCAGTGAGCATCCACAATGCCTGGATGTGGAAGGAAGAGGAGTTGGCATCAAAGATGATCCAGTGCTCTAAGCCCAAGTAAAGCCAGCTCCGTGAATGCAAACAGGAACAACCGGGTGGACGGGAAAGGAAGGCGGAGACGGTTCTTTGTATGTTTGTGACATTGGGCATTCTGCTGGGATAACCTGAGCAGCAGCTATGGTTTCTAAAGTTCAGCAGAGAGGCTGGCAGTGGCACAGAGGTGACAATCAGTGCAGTGAAAATGAGTGCGTGGAGACCCATTCAGCACTCCAAAGGTGGTATAAATACTATTTTAAGCTGAAGACATTTGAGATTTAACGAATGTACAAAGAAGCCTTCTTGGAGATTTGCTTATCTGACTAAAAGCAGCAACTTCTGGGCAATGAGGCTGCCATAAATTCCCCCTTAGGGAAGGTCTGCTACCAGGAGGAGGAATAAACCCACCATAAATCCCTTCTCCAGCAAGTTTTATGGCTCAGAAGACAGAAAGACCATTGATACCCCTACAGACAAACACCATCACCAAGTTTCTTATCTCCTGTTTGCTCTCCTACAAACACATTTGTTCGTAAGAGCCTTTTCTTCTCCCTTCCTCTTCCTACTAAGTTAGGTATACAAGCCCCTAACTTTAATCATTTAATAAGCTTTGCTAGTTCCTATATGCATATGCATAAACCTTTTTCTCCTATTAATATGTCCCTTATCAGTTTAATTTGCAGGCCCCAAGTGCTGAACCTAAGAAAGAAGAAGAAAATTTTTTTCCCTCCTCAACAAGTGACATATTGCTAAATTTTAAACTGAAAGGATATGCTGAACACATGCAAACTACCCCAGGTAAATAAATTTCAGCCCCTATCACCTAATTATCATTAGTTAACAGGATGACTCTATACTTCAAGTAGTACAGAATTGATAGGGTTTAAACTTAATTTAATAAGCAAGGGGGAGTCACCGAAACCTTTGCCAATGGAGCAAGTCCCTGTGGGTCACTCTTCCCATTTACTACCCTAGTTCCAAACTACATTTTGAACCCATATTATAATATCTCAACAACACAATTAATGGGGTGGAGGGGAGGACATAATGCTGAGTTGGGACCAAAACTTCCACACAATCAACATGGAGTGAGGGCCTGCAGTCCGACCAGGTGATCATTATTAGACACTACCCACCCCAGTACTGCTGGCTTCCCGCAGCTGGTAAAACCAGGACTGGACAACGTGGAACACATGCAACTCAGGCACACACCGCAGCTGAGTAGCTCACCTGCTCCCACAGGGAATGCAGCCCTCCATTTAAAAAACAGAACACTGGAATTTTCACAGCAAATCATTTCTGTCACTACCGTCTGAAGAGGCTTCCCAGAGTGAAGGAGAGAGGCGGGACAGAGTGTCCTCCGGAGAGAATGAGAGAGCTGCGAAGTGTCACGGGCCAGCCACACAGGGCAGGCACAGCACAGAAAGTCTGGATTTGCTTGGCTAGAGTGGGAGAAGGGAACCGCCAGCGTGCTGCCCCTCTTAGACACGAGGTGTTGTGCTAGATACCTCGAACACGTGTTGCCGGTCCTCAGAACACTCCTGCGGGCTGGAGGCGTACAGAAGAGTGCGGGAGCATTCCACCGTGAGCACTCCCTTCTCAGCTCACCCTGAAATACTCCAAGTGCCCGACTGGTGGATTATCCACAATATTCAGGGATGAACACGAGGGAGGGGGGATCACTGCTGATTAGGAAAGGGAGAGGGGAGGGAGACCCCAGGATTCCCTCATCCAGAGGGAACCCTAAAAGCAGGACAGACGTATTTCAATACAAGGAAAGTCTTCTCTTGCTGCAAACAAACGTGAAATGGGAGAAAAGCCATAAATATCAACTTAAAAATAATGCTGTACAATAAAACCTGAAACAGCGTAAAGAGAAACAAAACAAAGCAACTGAAAATTATTGGGTCAAATCCTCAGATCAAAGAAAAGAATCAAAACCATCATTACAAATTAGCAAAAAATGATGCTAAAAACACTACATATACCAAAAGCTATATAATATAGCCAAAGATTTATTTAGAAAAAACTCACAGCACTTATATTCATTTCCAAGCCTCTCTAAAAATTGTGTTCAATCCAAAAGTTTAAAAAAAGGAAATTAATAAAGATACATGCATAATTAATCAGAAATATTAGGATGAGAAATAAATTCAGTAATTTTTAAAATAATAAATAACTTCCCATTACTGTCATCAAGAAAAAAATATAACAGACTCATCTGCAAATACACCAATAAAAAGAGAAAATCATTATAGAAAGAAAAATTTTTAAGTGCAAATAAGATACATCACAAAATTTTCACAGTAAATTTGAAAGTATGGAATGAAAAAGATAATTTCTCAATATTGTATTAATTTAATTTACTAATGAAAGAACAAGAACTATAGGCAGGAAAAGGTGAGTGAAGAAACGGATCAATTCACTTCCCCTAAAAAAATACATATAAAAACAAATAGCAAGAAGTTCAGGTGTTTTCACTCTTGAGGGGTACAGCTCAGTAGCAGAGCATTTGACTGCAAATGATTTTGCCCTTGAGTAATTCCAAACCTTGAATGCACAGATAATTCTAGCCGCTACTCCGAGGCACAGTACTTTCTGATGTCATCACAACATGAGACCAAAATCGAGGAGGAGGAGGAGGACCCTCTGAAGGAACAGACAGGACTCCTGGGAGGAGGGAGAGTGCGGATCCATGTGCGAGGGGTGCTGCCTTTCTGAGACAGGGAGTTACCATCTAATAAGAGGGGTTTGGCCCAGAGAGGGCCATTTCCAGAGGAGAAAAAATGGTGCTTTTAGAAAGGAATATGTTAAATGTGAGACTCCCTCTATTTAAATTTTATCATCTCTTTTCTTCCAATACCACCCCCTCCAACCCCCACAACTCTGAGGATTTGCTCAGCACAGCTGCCTGCAGGATGGGGCAGGTCTGCAGTGTTGCAGAGAGGCCTGAGCTAGGGAAAGAGTCCTCCAAAGGGGAGGAAAAGCCACACTCTCCTTCACAATGAGTGGCCACCACAGGCTTCATTAGGAAGAGAACAGCCCCGAACTATTACACTTACTTTCTCCTTGTCAAGTACGCAGGCCCCCACCACCACCTTACATTAATACAGTGCAGGAGCACTTCATATTTTACTACTTATCTTCATAAAGAGTCCTCCATTTGATTCTCCCTATAATCCTATCTACTTAGGTGATCAGCCTTGTCCCATTTTACAAATTAAGATACCTGGTCACATGGCAAGGAAGGAGAGGAACTGCCACTCAAATCCAGTTATTGTGACATTGAGTCAGAAGCCTAAACAACAAGAACCACAATCAAAATAAATCAGAGACTGTTAATTTCTAAAGTCTTCCAAGTAAGGAAAATACTTTCTAATAAGACTGTTGTTAACATTTAACTGTTTTAACTGATTTCATTTTAGAAGCCAATGGACACTAATCTGACTGTCTGAAAAGTACATCAATATACAAAATGCTTCCCTGTAATTTGAAAGATTTACGTGTTCCATTCCATCAAGCTAAACTTAAGAATTTACTAACTTGGAAAGAACATGGGGCATTCCCTAAAATGCTCTTCTTGGGGTTCTTGTCACAAGTGGTCTCTTTTGGAAGGGGTTGCCTTACAATTGTGTGTGTGTGTGTGTGTGTGTGTGTGTGTGTGTGTGTGTGTGTGAGAGAGAGAGAGTAATTAAGTCTCCCTGGATGGGTACTGAGATGTTCCTCTTTTCCATAAACACAAATTTGACACAACACAATAATAAATCTGCTAATGTGAAGTTTCTGTGCTTAAATTCTGGTAGATACTAAGATGAATACAAACATTCTGCGTGGCCGGGCGCGGTGGCTCACGTCTGTAATCCTAGCACTCTGAGAGGCCGAGGCAGGTGGATCGTTTGAGCTCAGGAGTTCGAGACCAGCCTGAGCAAGAGCAAGACCCCATCTCTACTAAAAATAGAAAGAAATTAGCTGGATAACTAAAAATATATATATAGAAAAAATTAGCTGAGCGCAGTGGCTCACGCCTGTAGTCCCAGCTACTTGAGAGGCTCACGCAGAAGGACTGCTTGAGCCCGGGAGTTGGAGGTTGCTGTGAGCTAGGCTGACGCGACAGCACTCTAGCCCGGGCAATAGAGTGAGACTCTGTCTCAAAAATAAATAAATAAATACATAAGTTTAAAAAAAAAAAATTCTGCTTAAACTTAAACATTCCCTGATTATTCATCAAGGAACTACAGTCACAAATAACCTAAATCTGAGGGAAAAGAAAAGAAGTAACAAAGAGAAGCCTGAAAGAAGTACCCTGGGAGGTAGGAGATTTTTCTTCCCCTCCATGCATCTGTCCTTGTTAAAAAGCAAAGATCACAGCCAATGATTATAAACTGCCAAGTTGACCAAATTCTACACCATAATCTTGTCATGAGCGAGGTAACATGTTCTTTCCACAAAAGTGGAATATTTCTAATAATTAAAAGATTGTTCTGCTAGGTGACAATTTTAATGGTCAATATATAACACATTAGAAATATCAATCATAAAAACAAAAAAAAGTATCAATCATGAAAAAACAAAAAAAAGGTAATTATTGATGCCTTAGTATTCATTCTTTGATAAGGACCCAGCCCAAATAGATCAAACAAGACCAAGACAGAGGGTGACATCATGGAGAAAGAACAAAGACTTTACAGTATTTTGCAAAATTTTTAAGAGGTGCCTTTAATAGTATTATAAAGACAATTTAAGGAATTAGTAGATTCACAAACAACAAATGCTGTATTTCAAATGTATGGGTGGCAGATGTGGAGTTTAGCCTAAAGCTAAACAGTTTCTGAAGGAAGGGACTCTTCACTATGGCTGTCTGCTCAACACTCAGTGGTCCAGAGGGAAATTTTTTTTCTGGTGTTTGAACCCTCTGGTTCTTTTCCTTCCTACCTTTTGCTACACTTCACTCATCTTTATTTTCTGTACAATTCTATCCCCGAGTGAACTGTTAGTTACATAAATTGACATGTTCTGGATTTACAGTAAGTTTGTTGAAGAGGTGCTACTACTGAAAAAGAGAGCTGCATAGGGTCAGACACGTAAACCCAAGGGCGCCCTCACTCAGGCAGCCTGGGGCGCCGGCATCAGGTGACAGGCCCACAAAAGGGTGCACAACCCGAGGACAAGGGAGGAGACGCTTCTTGCCCCCGTATCCAACCATGGCATGAACCATCACCCACACCCGGCTCTATTTCTTCCTCAGTAAGGAAGACCCTGTTGCAGGACATAAAAATCTACACAGCATGACTCCAAGAAATCAGACAGCCTCTTGTTCTGTCTAGCACTTAGCAAACCATGTTCAGGCAGTAACGATCACGACAACTTTTGTTACCACTAGATAGGCAATAAAAGGGCCTGGTTCTAGCGGTACATTTTTCTTATTTTGAAGTAGATGTCTTCATTTACCCAAATGCCTCAAAGTCATGGTGTGCTGTACAAACTACTGAACAAGAGAGTTTATTTACCTTACTGGGAATAAGTTTTCTCTTTAATTACTTACCAAGTAGCCTCACATTACATAATCTAACCAACATTTGTGATCTCTTGTATCGTATTTTAGAAATTTATTCAGAAATAAATACAAAAGCATGACATTATTACTTTAACTACATCAGCTATGTTTAGATACCACAGATGGAGGTTTAAATATGAAAATATGAATATTGAGACAAAAAGAATTAAAAATACAATTAATACTTATTTTTATATTATAGGTAACAGCCAGAAAACAGGAGTTGAATTTCTTCTTGGAGACATAAAATATTTAGCCTAATTGGAATTTTAATTCCATTCGACTTTCTGGATAGAAAAACATAAAATGAAGCTGCCAAATGTCTTCAGAGACTTTCTTCAGTTACACTAGGACAGTGTGTTCAGGAGAGAGAAAGGAACCCACAGCTCCCATCCTCAGAGACATTTCAAAGCAGATCTTTTATATTATCGTCGGCACTAAGCCTACAATTTTTTTCCCAAAACTGATTGTAAAATGAAATGTGTTCCCTTGTGATTTCAAAGCAAGCTTTTCTTGCTGGTTTGGTTAGTCCACCCAAAAGTAAACAGCTTTGCTTTTACCCACGGTTGTACTGGAGTCTGATACCATGGGTTCAGTGTACCATTTCCATTTTCCCCAGAAGCACAAGGACAGATACTTGCGTACTAAAAATTACTCTCAGAGAAAACAGATGTGCTCTCCCTCTCCCAGAAGTTGCAGCTGTGCTGGGCCAATCAGGGAGGCAGCCGATTACTTTCAAATGGCAAAGGAAGCCCTGGAGAGTGGCTGTCCCGCACGCACGCATGCGGGAGGGGAGGACAGGCCCCTGCTGTAGGGACTGAGAGCCCAGTGGGCTGCATGGTTGAAGCAGATGAGCAGGCATCGATGCAGGGAAGTCAAGAGGCAGCGCTTTGCTCACAAGAACCAAACACAGGCTCATGTTTAGAATAAACGAATACGATTTCCAAGCCTTGGCGAGGCAGCAAAAGTGGAAGGGAGAATTATTTCAATCCTAACTGAAGTCACAAGGATAAAGATTTTATTTATTGCTCAGAGGAAGGGAATTCTCATGGAAAAGAGAGCAACACTACCACATCAAACCGAGGGCATGAGGCTACCACACAAGGAAAAAGAAATATCCCCAGTGCTGCTGGACCCAGGCGACCATCGCTGCCGGTTCCCAGTGCAACCAGAAACCCATGACTGCAACAACTCAACAGCCACGAGACTAAAACCCTCCAGGTCCCCACAATGGGCTCCTCTGGGTAGTCCGCACACAGGATCAACAATTTGGCTATTCTCAAAAAACAATGTGCCTCCCCCCTCAACAAAATAAAAATCCAACTTACAAACATCTGGGGAAATTACCACTGAAAGGAGCTGTACATCAGATGTTTATACAAATCTGCATGAATTTCTTCTTCAGAGAATCTACTTGCTGTATCTGTGCCACCTAAATGGAGTCATAAACCCAAAACCCATTTCTGTAGATGGTAAAGTAGATTAATTTAAGGAAAAAAATGGCGAAAATAGACACAGGCGGCATGGAAGTAGGGCAGACATTTGGAAGTAACTCTGAAATCAATTGTGTTTAAAACAACCAGCCAAAAATCTGAAAGAACAAACTAGAGAAGTCACAAAACAGAGAAGAAAATGGACAAATCATGTCATTTCCTGGAACACATCCCACTCTCCCTTCCAAGTGTTAATATACTTAAATCAGAGCGTAACAGCACTGGGACCAGCTTTCCTAGAAGCAGCAGACACATTTCCCACTGCAGCACAGGCCGGGCGTCGGGCACTCCCAGGTACGAGCGTGCCTTAACCACCAGGCCTGCCCCTCGGCAAACCTTTGCTCTGTCCACTTCCTTGCCCACAGCGCGGTTCACTTCCTCCCTTCCTTCCTCCGGGCTCTGTTAGCTGTGTTGAAAATCACAGCCCAACCCGAGCCCCTATTTGCTGCTCTCTGCACAGCACTTACTGAGGTAGATCGGCCCATATTTTAGGAATTGGTTTACAGTCTCCCTCCATGAACACAAACAAAATTCGTAATGTACACTTCTTTTTCCCTGCTGCCAGATCAAAACAAGTAAGGCGCCAATGTTTCTGTTTCCTTCTTTTACCTTCCATGCCACAAAAACAGTGATAATGTCCCAGAGAAAACCAAGATTCTATAAAACAGACTCTAAAATCTCTTGTCCCAATGTCACGCTGCTTACCTCAAATTATTTGTCATGATCTTTGAGGAATTAAAGAGCGCCTAAAACTTAGATGGCTCAGGAGATGTGGGCCCTGCCAGCAAAGCTCAGAGGGTAGCTCTACCCACAAACCTGAACTCTGTGGACCACCCAAACCTGGGCTCTTGACTTGCCTGTTGGCTTGTCCACCATTTGGATGAAAGGAGAGAAGGAGGCATTTTCCTTCCCTCCCTAGGGCAGAGGTGGGCAGGTACCAGGATGTGTAGAGAAAACAGGCAAATGACGGAAAACAATGAGGCACAGTGTCCTGAGGACAGATGCTGTGAACTGTCACCCCAACTTCTGCTGACATACTCTGTGCCTCAATAACCCAGCAAGAATGGCCATGTGGCACTCAGCAACTGGACCACCAGCTCACCTCAGCGCCCCACCCTACGGTAGGTACTATGGTACCGAGAGTGGTTTTAGAGGAACAAAATTTCACAGATGAGTTTTCTGAATTAGTTCTGGAGTTTCCAGAATTGGTTCTCTCTCATCTGATTAGACTTGAAGGTGCTAATGACACTATTTCCAGTTATAAAGAGAGCACCAATAGTCCATGATTTGAAGTGTTTATAGAAAGACAAAAATATCCACACAAGATACTCCAATGACTATAAAAAGGAACAGGCTAAGTAACTGTGTATGATCCTTTCAAACATTTTGGAAAACTAAGGAATATAATGATATTGGTCAGTTGCTCCTAATGTCCCAGGACAAAGAGGTAAAAGACAAGGATGAGCTCAGCGAGTCAAATGCTCAGCTTGAGCTTCACATCAATAATCTAAGAGCAGCCAGGTGTACCCTGAAAGAAAATCTTGCCTCCCGCAGTTACAGGGCTGAGACCACTGAAAATCAAACAGGAGACCTCATCCTGCGATTGGCAGAATTACCAGTTGAACTCGCAGGGTGTCCACCGGCAGGGTGCCCACTGTCTATTGGCAGAGTGTCTACTATTAACGTGAAGGCACTGGCTGTGAAAGAATGGGGTCCTGCAAGTTGGGATGGGATGTGCGGAAAGACCTCAATGAAGCCGGGCACATCGAGCCCCTAATTCTGATGAGTCTTCTCTGGAAGCAGAAGAGAAGTGCATAAGAACCTCGAGGGCTGGCCTTGGCTGTACAACACCTGGAACTGGGCATGTGCCTATCGGGTCAGAGTGACATGAGAGAAGGGTTTCTTTGTCCCTTCTCCCCAGTTCACACCCTGCAAAAAAGAGGGCAGGAAGCATTACCTGCCAGCGTCCTCCTGTATGCCCAGCCACGGGAGACACCACACAAGCCAACAGGACATAAAGGTTGGGGGGGCGGGGGGAGCAGCCAGACTGAAGCATCTCAGACAGCTGCTGGGGAAGAACATTCTGGTCACTCTGTCTCCAGATTTTCTGTCTCTAAGAAACCACTGAGAAACCAAGAGATTTCCTGAGGGTCTTCAACACGGTTCCCTTGCAACAGCTTCAAATGTTCTCGACATGTTCACCTTTACAAAGGATGAACACATTTTTTTTCCTTTAATAGACAGGGTCTCGCACTGTCGCCCAGGCTGGAGTGCAGTGGCACGATCGTAGCTCACTGCAGTCTGGAACTCCTGGCCTCAAGCGAAACTCTCGTCTCAGCCTCTCAAGTAGTGGGGACCAAAGACATCCGCCGCCATGCCTAGCTACATTAACACATTTCTAAGGTGCATGGGGATCCTGTGCCTCAAGAATTTAAATCAGGTCGTTCATAAACGTGGCCAGGCACAGCCCATTCAGGAGTGGGAGTGGGGATCCAAGTTTTCGAAGCTCCCTGGGTGTTCCTGCATTAAGTTACTACTTCTGGATGAAATGAATCCCTTCAGAATGGAACTTCTGATTCACTGAGTCCTAGCTCATAATTCACTGCTAGAGCAGGTCGAATGTGACATTCCATTGGGCGTTTCAGGGGAGCAGATGCCTCCATGTATGATCTGAGGCCGAGGGAGAGGCAAGGCCAGGCGCAGAGCCTGGGAAGCTCGGGTGGCAGGTTAAGGCTTGGACTAGAAGAGCGTGCCAAGAGAAAGCGGGAAAGCAAGCCAAGCACTCCACAGTAACCAAGGTACAGGAAGGCCAACAGGAGCCCTGGAACTCCTGATTAGGGAAGGCTAGTCTTGCTGCCCGGACCTGAAGCTGAGGTCAGCTCTACCCGGCCCACAGCGGCACTCCACGCTCTGACACAGTGACAGACTTCTTAACTAAATGGGCTAAATGCACGAATGTGAACCGCACCCACCCAGGGCAGGGAAAATCTTAGAAATATCTTTAGGAAGACTTCAAGAAAAATTGAGACAAAAAATACTTTAGGACAATACAGTGTTAAAATCAGAACTCCCTTAATCCCCTCGATCTCTCAATCTGTTCATTAAGATCTTAACTTACTGTAGGTTTCAGCTCTTGTGGTGTCTGTGAACACTACTTTGTGTTTCTAAGGAACACGACATTCATAAATACCTTACAGCTTATCTTCTCTAAAATCGCACAGCATCACTCGGCAAACTATTTACGGAAAAACAAAATTGTTTAAAATGTTAACATACTATTTCAGTAATTGCCTTTTATTTAATGTTTCATGGTCCTTTGTCACTTCACCTAGCTTTTAAAACAAACATTTTAAGAAATGCTTTTCAAACGCAGCAAAATAGCAGGAGGCCACATAAAACCATTACCTAGTGCAGTTGGCATCTTCAGACTCAGATTCTGAACCATGCTATGATGTTTCCTAAGGCCGCGTCTCCTTGTGTGTGTCAGCTGGAGAAGCTACTTAAGAGGGCTCAGCCATGGACTTGGTATAGAATTAAAATTTACCATTAAGCGCAGGAGGTCCCCACAATTAAATACTTTTAGGAAATGCTACATACAAAACCTCCCTTAAAAAGCCCCAAAAGCTCTGAGAATACTGTAACAGGAACCTGTTAAACCCAACACAACAAAACTCATAGGGTCAGGAAGCGCCTACTGACATCTCCAAGAATGGGACTCCTTTGGAAACACTACCTTAGCTCAAATCCACCTATGAAGCCGCCCATCAGCTATCCGGCAGCCCACCAAGCAGTCTGAGACCCTCATGCAATACTTTCTCCCACTTACCCACCCTTAGCCACCCCTACCAAGCCATGAAGTCCAGTTATGACCACAGTTAGATTCAGGATACAGCCAAATGCTGGGTAGGCCCAACTTCATAAAATACAGTATAGTGATATAAGTGGCAAATTTCATTATTCCAAAGACTCAGAATAATGGCATGCTCACATTTTCTAATGATACACCTAGATTTTTAAAGTCACACACCTCAATGTTCTTAAGTATCCACATCTTTTCTTACTATGCACAATGAGTAAAACTTGCATATCCACATCAGACTAGCTAACACATCGTCTTTCTAGAACCAATCCCATCATTCAAGTCACTGCTTAAACTTTGAAATGAGAATATGAGAAAAAACCAGAAAAGGAAACCACAACAGAGGGTTCCAACAATATTTATATCACATTATTCACACCTCTTATATGTGGTTTCAAACTCTTAAGTCTCTAATTAACCAAAGGGACTAAAAACAGTTCGGTTTGCAGAACTACAGCAGGGCTCTCTCACACATGCTCACAGGGGAGTCACTGAAGTGTTCTGCATGGGGCCACAGAGCACACAGGCCCTGCACGCCCCGCCTCCCCACAGAGCTGCAGGGGCCCCCTCCTCAGACAAGGGGATGGCAGGAGTCGGGGGCTGGGGACAGCCAAGACAGGAAGGTAGAAAGCTGGGGACCGCAGAGGCCGCAACCCATCCCTGTCAGACTTTCCGGACATGAAATTTTGCATTTTTCAAGTGAAAATTCTCTTTTTTTCCAATTTACAAGCAGAAAATCCCACTACCTGAATAGTAAACTTTAAGAATTAGATACATGGATAGACTCAATTGGTATGATCAAATTCAGTTCAACATACAAGTTATCTGACACTGAGCACGTTCATGTATAATCTCCATGGTGAGACAAGCACCGTAAACAAGTCACCTAATGCCCGCCCCTCACCTGGCTCAAAGCTCCCCTTGGCCCTCTCTCATCACTGTCAGGTCAGTGTCTTTAATAGGAAATTGCCCTGAGATCTCTCTCTTAAATCCCAAGTCCCCTGAGCCAGCCGAGGGTCTTTCTTTGAGCTGCTGCCCAGCTCTCCGACCCTAAGCCACTTGGAAACCCTAAGAAACAATCAGGAAGGTACTGCCCTGCATTACTCTGCCCTAACCCTGGCCTCTGGCTCTACTGTCCCGGACAGGTGCCTTCAACTGTGTTCCCCACACGCAACTCTGCCCCGACCACGAGAACACGTATTCAGGTGACAAGTGCCTACTTATCTGTTTCCTTCCCTCATCACACCAAAGAAGAAGCCAGCAGAAGCAAGTCCAGCCCCGATGACTTTCCCTTTCAAATGTGCTCACTCGCCCTTCCGCCACACCACTGCCATGCTCTTGGACTTCCCAGCCTCCAGAACCATGAGAAATAAATTTCTTTTCTTTACAAATTACCCAGTCTCTGGTATTTCTGTTACAGCAACCGAAAGCAGACTGAGATACATAATATGCCACTGGAGGGAGAGGATGGCACAGGGAACCCTAAGTACTTTCTTCACATGTGAGAAATTCCACTAACAATTTTTAAAAAAGCAAATACCTGGGCCGGGCGCGGTGGCTCACACCTGTAATCCCAGCTCTCTGGGAGGCCGAGGTGGGCGGATTGTTTGAGCTCAGGAGTTCGAAACCACCTGAGCAAGAGCAAGACCCCATCTCTACTAAAATTAGAAAGAAATCAATTGGACAACTAAAAATATATAGAAAAAATTAGCCGGGCATGGTGGCGCATGCCTGTAGTCCCAGCTACTTGGGAGGCTGAGGCAGTAAGGATCACTTGAGCCCAGGAGTTTGAGGTTGCTGTGAGCTAGGCTGACGCCACGGCAC
>CAUYSK010084806.1:0-29067 GCA_963575035.1 Avahi laniger
GGGAGGTTGGGACATACTGTCCGCAGATTGGGGGGAAAAGTAAAAAAGAAAGAAAGAAAAGAATAAAAAAAAAAGAAAGAAAAGTAAAAAATAAAAAATAGAATAAAATAAAAAAAGTAAGAATTAAGAGAAATATGTGTATAGAAAGAAAGAAAAAAGAGGAGAAAAAGGAGGGAAATAGAAAGAAAAGAAAAAAAAACAAAAAACAAAAAAAAACACCAAAAGCGACCCCTTTACTCCGCCTGGGGGGAGAGGCAGGCCCTTTAGCACAGTGTCTTAGGGCGGAGGTGGAGTCGCTGGCAGAGGCGGATCACTGCTCTACACACCGTCTCTCTGGCGAGGTTGGGACAGACTGTCCGCAGATTCGGGGGAAAAGGAAAAAAGAAAGAAAGAAAAGAAAAAAAAAAAAAGAAAGAAAAGTAAAAAATAAAAAATAGAATAAAATAAAAAAAGTAAGAATTAAGAGAAATATGTGTATAGAAAGAAAGAAAAAAGAGGAGAAAAAGGAGGGAAATAGAGAGAAAAAAAAAAAAAACCACCAAAAGTGACCCCTTTACTCCGCCTGGGGGCAGAGGCAGGCCCTTTAGCACAGTGTCTTAGGGCGGAGGTAGAGTCGCTGGCAGAGGCGGATCACTGCTCTACACACTGTCTCTCTGGCGAGGTTGGGACAGACTGTCCGCAGATTTGGGGGAAAAGAAAAAAAAAAAAAACACTGCGCGCGCGCTCGCTGCTCTCTTCGCAGGGCTCAACCAGCTCTTCCGCAGCGGCAGCAGCTGTGACCACCGTCTGCTAGTCCGCACTGAAGCTCCCAGAGCCGCCACGGTGCCCGCCGTCCTCCGCGGGAGGACTCTGTGCTGTGTCTCTCCCAGCGTCCACTGAACTTTCAGTGATTTCCGTGGGAAGAGCCTCTTTCATGGAGTTCCCCTCCTGCGATCTAGTCCCGGCAGTTTTAAGGCAAAACATACACATGCACTCACACTTGAGTGCATATTTGCTTCACCCATCTGGCTAAAACATACAGTTTAATACTATCCTTTAGAATAATTGAATTCCAGTGTGTTCTCCATTTTTCAGCTTTTTGTCATATCTGACTTATTATGCACACAGATAGAGCTTTAAGTAACATTAAAATTACTATTGCCTTGTTTAGGAAGAAGGAAAAATTGTTAATGTGGACTCACGTGATGATTATCTTTATGACAAATACATTGGATTCAGAATCTAGCAACTGGAGTTATGTCCTGATTCCACCTCACCATGTGCGTGTGATCTTGGGTAAGGCACCGCCTTGGGCCCTGGTTCCTCAGTCCTAGGAGTTCTGTTAGGATTAAGAAAGCTAATGTATATGAAATGCACTTTCCAATTTATAAACTGGCTTACACGTGTTAGCTCTTACTTTCAATTAAATTTATGGAAGGAGATCTGAAGCTAATTTGTGTTAGATTATTTTAAGAATAGTGATGAATAACAAAATTCATTTACAGTAAAAGCAATTGATGTATACTTCAAACACATACATGATACATGAATTCCCTCAAATAGGTAAAAAAATACATTTTTCCTTCATGAACTTTAATCATGCCAGAGTCCTCTTAATTATTCATTCAATCAATCATATAATCGGGCATCTATCTTGTGGCAGCCCCAGGGATGAAGTGATAAACAAGACACAGTGCTTGTCCTCACGGAACTTCAGACTACCTAAGGAAGGCAGCCATCAAATAGGCAATTACATAAACAAATATTTTATTACAAGTGTGAAGTGCTATGGAGGCAGAGGCTTGAGTGTCAAGAGAACATATAAAGGTGACCTGATCCAATGGGAGCTGTCAGCCAAGGCTTCCCTGAGCAAGTGATGTTTAAATATTATAGTCGTTCATATAACAGAAGTCACATGCACTTGTCTTTAGTTTTGAACTGTGGTTTACATAGTTCTTTCAGATACTGTATATTAGAAAATGTAGGGTTTAAGTTCTTTTGTTTTTATAAAGCTACAATAAGGTTATATGCTGTGCTTTTTTCCAGGCTTCTTTTGTTTGCTTGCAAATGATATCTCAAAATTGACTTAAGCAAAAAGAGAAATATTTTGACCTACATAACTGAATAGTACAGGGATTCTACTTCCAAGTATGGTTGGATGTTGGAGCAAACTATATCATCAGATTTAGGGCTCTCTCCATCTCTCAGTCTCTACTTTCCTGTAATAGATTTATTCTCCGATGGGCTTTCTCCTTGCATGATCTTCTCTTTTCCAATACTTCCAGAGGAAACTCCAAAATGGAATCCTTTGGCCATAATTGGATCATGTGCCCACTTCTGGGGCTTTGACCTTCGTCCTTATAGCTTTCCGTGCTGCTTGTGATCTTCTCTTCTCTTGTTGCTTAACCACAGGGGTCTTTAGCCTAAATCTGGTTGCTGTAGGCACAGAATAGCCAATTACTGAGACAACGAGGATTGCCAAGGAAGAAAGGAAACTTTAATACAAAGGATGTCTGTCCGGACAGAGAATGGGAGAAGCAGCCTCAAATCTGTCTTTTCCACTAAGGAAGTTTATCTTTGGAACAATCTGCAGACTAGGAAAAATATAAATTGCACTGTGTTGATCATGTTTAGAGTTTTTTTTCTTTTGATTAAGTTCTCTTTTGTGTTTGTTTGCAATTATGGCTTGAGGATTTAAAGAAAACAAAACCTAACTTTGAAAGTTTTATTCATTTTTTAGTAAACGAATTTGGTATTTAGAAAAGAAATGTAATCCCTTTCAATCACATCTCTCCTTTGAGTCAATTGCACCCTGATTGCTGGTGTTAGGAGGAAACATTTGCAGACAAAACACAGCATTACCTGGTGAGCCTTGTCACATAACTCAGCTCTGCCTTACCTACAGAACCTCAAGGAAAAGCCTTTGCTTTTGTTACCATGACCTAATTCAAGCCAACAAGAAGGCTGACTTTTAGAAGCAGCAGAGAAAGGATTAAGTTGCCAGCTTAGGTAACATATTCTTAGGGTTCCTGTGCTTTCAGTACAAAGTAACTGTATCAAATCCTAAGGATCAATCCATTCCTCAATGAGTGATATCTTCTGTACAGCATTTATTTTTTTCTTAAAATGTATCCATCTTCTGTGGCAAATACTCTAGACAAAAAGAAGGCAGACTTCTGTAAAACATACAAAGAAAGTAAGAAAATAATGCTGTTTCTTTTAAATAAAAAAGTCTTAACATTTCTTGTCTTTGTTTTTGACTTTCTATTATTAAAATTTGTAATTCATAAAACTTTAAGCACAATTTTATGACACTATTATATAATATTCTGCAAATAAGAAATCTACTATCATCTTCAGTTACAGCTTGACTAGTAAACTTTTTTTGTAAATGGCTTTGTGGGCCGTACCCGTCTCTGGTGCAGCTAAACTGGACTCTGTCATTATAATTTGAAAACATCCATAGATCACACCTAGACAAGTGGGTGTGGGTGTGTTCCAGTAACACTTTATTTACAAAAATATGTGTCAAGTCTAGAGTAATCAAAGTGTGACATTCAAAAGCACTCTACCCCAGGCCAAGCCTATTTTTTCACACTTACATCTGCCATGTATGAATCTTTTGCTTCAAACATTGTGACTTGCTTGTTGTCCCCTAAATCATCACTGCCTCTCCTAGAAGGTCACTTCTTTTCTTTTTGCTTGTATAAATTTCCCTTCCTCTAGGAAGACTTTCCTGGCTTCATTCATCTCACTATTAAAATAAAGGGCTTCTTTTCAGCTTTCAGCTTCTTTTCAGCTTCTCTCTGTCTCTCTGTCTCTCTCTCTCTCTCAATACTTTAGAGCATACTTTTATATTTATATACAGAAAACCTCATGGTCCCTGCACTTAAGAAGTCTCTTACTCTAGAATCTTACAATCGCAGGATGAGCACTCACAGACCCTGAGAATAAGCTCCTCCTTCAACTCTGCACCCCTGACACCTCCCTGCCTCACCCCAGTGTCAACTTTGACCACCTCTTCATTTATAAGGACACTAGTCCTATTGGATTAGAGACCCACTTCTATGAAATAATTTAACTTTAATTTAAACCACCCTAAAGGCCTTATCTCCACGTACAGTCACATTGAGGGTTAAGGCTTATGAATATTGAGGGCCACATATTATACAACACAGCACAGCCAGGTAGCTACAATACATAGCAGGAGGTAGAGGGATCTGAAGTGAAAAGAGCTGTAAAGATGGTTGATAGAACATGGTATCCATGGTGGAAAGATAGGTGAATAGTCAAACATTGGTACGACCCAAAGAAATCAAGGATAGATAATAAGAAGACTGAGAGCTGCTGCCCAGATGAAAGATAAAATTGCTAAATCCACTGCTATGAACCTGAGCCAGTTTTCAGATCCAGACCACTGATTAAAAGAGAGGCCAGATCCCAAGGAGGAAAGGCCCTACAACATCACAGCAATTACATATGGTAATGATTCCCCTGGTCCTTCTCAAAAGGATTCAGGGTCATTTATCTAGAAACTATACATTGAGAAGAGGAATACATGAACATTTCAAAGATTGTTGGGCTCAGAGTCAGACTTCACATTGATACTTAGGGTTAAGAGTCTTCATAACTCTCTAAATTAGAGTGGTAGCACATGTGGGCTCTTGTTCATGATGATTATTTTTCCAGTTCCCAAATGTATATTAGAATGTGCATAGTTGGGAGTGGACATTGTTCCCACATTGCTTTCTTTCCCTGTGGTGTTTAGAGCCATTATAGTGGGAAAGGCTAAGTGGAAGCCTCTGAAACTGCCCCTACCCAGCCAAGACAGTAACTCAAAAATAATACCACATCCTGAGTGTCATGGTAGAGATAAGTGTTACCCTTAAAGACCTAAGGGATAAAAGAGCAGTGGATTTCATTATATTTGACTTCATCATTCTGGCCCCTTCAGAAGGCAAACAGATCCTGGAGAATAACTTTCACAAACTCACAGTTAGTAACCCCAATTGCATTTGTTGGGTCAGATGTAGTATCTTTGCTAGAGAAAATTAATGTGAACTCAGAACATAAATGTACTCATTGATATGCTAAAAGGGTTCTTTTCCATTCTTATCAAAAATGAGGATCAGAAATAGATCACATTCACTTAGAATGTGCAATAGCAGATGCCTACAAGGTTGCCAATAACTATGTTAATTCTCCTTCTCTCTGTCATAATGTAGTCCAAAGAAAGCTGGACTGCCTACTATAGCAATGATATCATGGCTAATTAGACCCAATAAGCAAAAAGTGATAAGTAATTTCAATTCTTCAGTAAGATAAATGTGCTCCAGAGTATGGGAGACATCCTATAAAAATTCAGGAATATGAAACATCATCAGTGAAACTGATAGGGGTCCAGTGGTCTGGGAAAGATGGAATATCCTCTCCAAAGAAAAGGGAAATATTTGCGTCTCCTATTTCCTCCATGAAGAGGGAAGAAAAAAACCATATTTTTCACCTTTGGCTTTTGAAAACAATATTTCACAACTAGGAATACTGCTCTCACCCATATATTGGATTGACAGAGAAAGCTACCAGCCTCACTTTGAATGGGGTCTAGCGCAAGAAAGGCTTTAAAGAAAGTCAATACTGTAATGTGAGCAGCCCTGCCACTTGGTGCACATAGCACAGCACAATCTGTGGCAATGGCAGACTCTGTGGTGGAAAATGGCAGTGTGTAGAGTTTATCACAAAATCCAGTAGAAGAATTGCTGTGTAGATTTCTAGATTCCAGAGAAAGACCATGCCATCTATGACAGAGAATTATATACCTTGCACAAAACGACTCCTTACTTAGTAGGGACAAGAAGCCTGACTGTCTACTATGAACTATGTATGTCAGACTCATCAAGTCATAAGGTTAAATGGCCCCTGCAGTAATCCATCATAAGATAGAAGTGGTATATCTGGGACTAGGTAAAAGCAGGACTGGAGATCACAAGAAAGCAGCATTAGCAGGTGGTCCAGAGACTCGTGTTATTCACCAGCACCTATTCCTCAACTCCCACCTATGTCCCCATGGGTCCTGGGTATGGCATCCCTTATGACTGCTTGAGAGGGGGAGGATAAAAGGGTTGATTAACAAAAGGGTTGGCATGATATGTGGGCCAAGCCAAAAATGAGCAGTGGCTGCATTTGAGCCTCACTCAGAGGTGGCATTGAGAGGAAGCAGTGAGGATAAGCCCATTCGATTGGCAGAGCTTTCCCCTTTGTGTGGTTAGAATATATACAGACAGTGATGAACAGCTTGGCTAGCTTGTCAGGAGCTAAAAGGAGACTGGGGGCAAGGAATTCTGGGGTATAGGCATTTGCACAGACATTGGTGAGTAGACATGATGTGTGAAGATTTTCGTCTTGCATGCTAATGCCCACCATAGAACATCTTCTTGGCAGTGGCACTAAACATGTAAATAGACACAATGACTTGTGTTGACATCAGTCCATCCCTGTCATCAGCCACCCTGGTGCTGGTACAATGGATCATGATTAGAGCAGCTATGGTAACAGGGACAGAGGCTATGCACGGGCTCAGCAGTAGAGCCTCCCACTCATTTGCTGCTGCCAAATGTCCAATCACAGAAATCAACACTGAGCCTCTGATGTGGCACCATCATAACACCACCCGACCACTCAGTGACAAGTTGATTACATTGGACTTTCTTGGAAGAGGTAGAAATTCATTTTCATTGGAATTGATGGCCATACACAGACTTTAGCCAGTGTCTGAACTGAATGTTTGTGTCCCTCAACATTTGTATGTTGAATCCTAACCCCAGTGTGATAGTTTTAGGAAGTAGGACTTTTAGGAGGCAATTAGGTAATGAAGGCAGAGCTCTCGTGATTGGGATTAGTACCCTTATAAGAAGAGACATAAGACCTTGCTTCCTATCTCTGCTTCCCTCTTTTGAAGGACACAATAAGAAGACCTGCCCTCTGTAAGCCAGAAGAGGGCCCTCACCATCCCCCGGATCTACTGGCACCTTGATCTTAGACTTCCCAGTCTCTAGACTATGAGAAATAAATATTTGTTCTTCCAAGAGTGGTGGTAATTTGTTACAGCAGTCCTAACTGACTAAAATGGCCAACACCGCTATCTGAAGACTTACAGAGTGTTTGATCCACCAACAGTGGCATCTTTTTAATATCGCATAAGACTGAGGAACACACTTCACAGTAAAGGAGATGAGGCAGTGGGCTCAAGACCATGGGATTTAATGGTCTTGTGATTTATCTCACCACCCAGTCTGAAAGAATGATGGAACAGCATGTTGATATTATAGCTGAGGAACCAGCTTAAAGATGATACTTGTCAGGATGGACCACCATTCTTCACGTGACATCATTTATATGCCATGACTCTATGCATCACATAATCAACAGCCATCATATGTTGCTGTGACTTCAACAAGTAGCATACATGGGTCAGGAAACCAAGAGAGGGAAGTAGAGTGGCCCTGCTCTCCATCACTCCCAATAACTTTGGGGATTTGTGCTTCCTGTCCCCACAACTCTGACCTCTGTGGATTTAAGATCCTGGTTTACAAAGAGGGAAAGCAACCAACAGAGGACTCAGCAAAAATCCCACTGAACTTTAAGCTGTGGCTGCTGCCCAGGCATTCTGGGTTTCTCATGCCAAGGACCAGAAGACAAGAAGAGGAGTCACCATCCTGGCAGGCATAATTTACCCTGATAATTTACCAAGAGGAGTTAAGGCTTTTGCTATACAGTGTTGGCAGGGAAGGATATAGTTAGCACCCCAGTGATCTACATGGATGTCTTTGGACATTCTTTGCCTAATTTTGACAATAAATGTACAAATGAAGCAATGTCAGTCTGAGTACAGTGTGGGGACCAGGGACTCAGATACCTGAAATTTGAGGATCTGGTTCATCCCTCTAGATAAGCCAACAATGTCAAGAGGTACTACTGATGATGAGGAGAATCTAGAATGGATATTAGACAAGGAAAGTAATGAGTATCCTTTATGGCCCTATGAACAACTGCAGCAGAATGAGTTATAGCTGGCCTACTAATCTTCCTCTTATACATTACCTCCAGGGAAAGAGCTCTCCAGAATCCTGGAGGAACTGCTTTCAGGACTTATGGGAAGAAATGGAACTATGTGGTGTAAGTTCCCACTCAGGAGTGATGAACTCATCCTTTGCAGCTTCCAAGAGTGACAACCCTCAGTCACTTCCACCAGCCCTCCCTGGAAACTGCCTTGGCTGAAAAGAGCCATTTGGCTCAGGTTGCATCCCTTTACTGGGAACTGCATCCAGTAATTTGTTGATCCAGGAGAGAGAAAGGATACAAAAGCCTGGCCCCTCTGCTCCAACTTGGGACAACTCTGAAGGGTCACTCGAGGTCCAGAGCGCTTTGCAGGGCTGACCAAGATCTTTGTTGTGGCTACTTCACAGCCAACTTTTCCCTCTGCCCAGTCTTGCTTCTTTCTTTTCCTTCACAGATATTGATTCTAAGAGCATACTCTAATAAAATGCTACTTTCCGTCTCATCATCTGCTTCTTGAAGAATCTGACCTATAGCTATGTTACTCTTCATATTATTTCAAATATACGTGGTGATTCCACTCATTTATTCATTCGAAAATATTTGTTGAGTGGCTAATACATCTCAGTTCTGTTCTAGGTTCATACGAGTGAACAAGTCAGACAAAGTCACTGTTTTCATGGGGCTTATATTCTAAAGGCAGGGAATAGATAACAAGCAAATAAACTGATAATGTATAAAAGGACCACCGTATAATTATTGTGATGTGACAGACAGTGATTGAATGGCTACTTTCAAGCCCTCTCTAAAGAGATACCATCAAAGCTGAGACCTGAATGTCCAGCCACATGAGATAAAGGCAAAAGCACTGAAGGCAGAGAGAGAGACTCATGTAAAGCCTTATGGATGAAATGGATTTAGTGTGTTCAAGGAACAGAAAAAAGGCTAGTGTGTCTAGACCTTGATGGGAATTGACCTTGATAATTTATTCCTGATTATTTTCATTGTTTATGGGGGTGACAAAGAGTGTAGCATAAGATAATCAGAGGTGGACAGGGAATAGGAAATGTGGGAGGTTTTGGAGGGAGAGTTTATTTGGAGAGCAGAAAAATTTAAAAATTCTAGTCAAATGTGGTAGAATTAATAGGTAGTATTGAGAGCTCATTTAAGGTAGAGGTCATGGATTTAAGGTAAGTGAAAAGACTTGTGTATCTTTTCTAGCAATGTTCAGCCATTAGTGCAGGCTAGAAATGGGTAGATAGGATTATGTGTGTTGAGTACTTTGGCACATTAGAGTGATGGAAGGGGAGCGTTTGAGAGAATTAAGGGTTTTGTTGTGGGAGAGATAGGATTTAAGCTGGGTAAGAGTGGCGTAAATGGGTAATGCCTACTGAAAGAATAGTTGTTTCAAAGAGCTTAAGCACCCCCATCTCTCTCTTGCTCTCTCTTTCACAACGTGACGTATCTGCTCCCCCTTCTCCTTCTGTCATGAGTGGAGGCTTCCTGAGCCCCTCATCAGAAGCAGATGCTGGTGCCAGGCTTCTCATACAGCCTGCAGAACCATGAGCAAAATAAACTTCTTTTCTTTATAAATTACACAGCCTCATGTGTCCTTTATAGCAATGTAAAACAGATGAATACACTTTTTCAGATAAAGAAACTCTTTAAATATTAAGAAAATTAAGCACCCAAATTTAGTGACTCAAAACAATAACAGCCATTAGTATTGCTCTCAAATCTGGGGATTCACTGGGATCAACTAGGCAGTTCTTTGCCCAGAGTCTCTCATGGGCTTCAGTCAGATGGTGACTGGGATTGGAGTCATCTGCCAGGTATTTTCATTCATAGATCTCATGCCTGTTCTAGAAAAACAGAGAAGTCATAAGTCAATGTCCACTTTATTAATTGGTTAAGACACAGACCTTTGTGTATCCATTTCTTGACCTATCTACTGGCTCTGCTAGGTAGGGGAGTTGAGTGTCATAAACAAGCTTCCCTTTGACTGTGGTTAGGGCAGCCCCATGAAATATGCCTGTTGTAGTATTAGGAGTGATGTCTGTATAGCAAAATGGTCTAGGAGGTAGAAAATAATAATAATAACTGCAGTGTCCACAGAAAAGAATATCTAAATATTTGTTAATTAATATTAACATATTAAGTAATTATTATCTTCCAGGTAAGTTCCAGGTACTGGGTCTTCAGCTAACAAGGGGTATGGAGGGAAGTACAGATCAAGGCATTACCTTCATGGAGTTCACAAATAAGTGTATAGTATACTACATCAGACTGGATACATTCATTTAGGGAGTGAGAGCAGATAGAGAAAAGGTGCGAGGACTGGACTGTGGGTCCTCCAACATTTGGAATGTTGAGATATGAGAAGGAATTTTATTTTATTTTTTTGAGACAAGGTCTCACTCTGTTGCCCTGGCTGGAGTTCAGTGGTGCCATCATAGCTCACTGCAGCCTCAAACTGCTGGGTTACAAGAAGGAATTAGAAGAGAACACCAGGAAGGGGCAATCTGTGAAGATGACAGAGAATCAAGAGGCAATGCCATCCTGGAAACCAAGTGAAGAAGTGTTTCAAAAAGGCAGGACTGATTAACTGTGCCGCAGGATTCTGATCAGAAGACTGAGAACTCATCACTGGATCTAGTCAATAGAGGATATCAGTGACTTTCACAAGAGCTGTTTTGGTGGAGTAGTAAAGGAAATGAGAAGGGAGGAGAAAGAGATAGGGTATAGACTGCTCTGTAAGTTTTGCTTCAAAAAGTAAAAAAGAAATGGAGATGTTATTGGAAGGAATGATGGGGTGAAGGCAGATGTTTTAAAAGATGGGTAATATTTAGCACAGCTGTACACTAATGAGGATAATCTTATCAAGTGGGAGAATTTATATAAGAGGCGACATTCAATTGCTGGAGTGATTTCTTTAAACAGATGAGAGAGGATGGGCTTTGCAGAAGTGGTGGGGCTTGTCTTAGAAAGGGGCATGGACAGCTCACCCATAGGAAGAGCTAGAAAGGCAAAGTATATGGGCACAGGAGCAAATAGGTGGGCTCATGTTGTGGGATGTGTGGAAGTTCTCATCTGATAGCACCCCATTCTTCTGAAATAGGACCGAGGTCATCAGTTATCTGTGAGGAAAGAGCAGTGTGAAATGAACATCCAGAGGAGGCCATGAGGGAATGAACACGGGAAACAAGTGTTCTGGAAGAGAAGCCTACAGACCACTTGAAATAAGTGAGCATAAACTTAAAGGGAGACAGTTTTTCGAGGGACTGAATGATAAAGCAACAACAAAAAATCTTTTCTATTATTAATATTAGGACTGTGGCCCAAACTAATTTGTGACAAAGATAGATTAATACAAGTAATTAAAATTACTTTGAAGAATAGAAGATAAGACAAAAACAAATGAGTTAGGAAATGCTTACTATGCTTTTGTTATATGCTTAACATTGTAGCAGAAAAAAATGGTAAATAATATTTGGGAAGGATTATATTTCTATTGGGTCTAAAATGAGATGTATTCAAGTTGAAATTTCATTTATTCCATGACTCTTATTGGCCACACTCTGGTAAACTGCAGTGACCATCAGGGACACATGTCGGTCCAGAGCCAGCATATAATATTCTTAAAGGGTATTTATATTGCCCTATTTCCTAATGCACAGTTACCTTGACAAATGGCTGAAGGTCCATTTCAACATGGTGAAGATGTATATTTATAGCTCTTTTGTGACAGCATCTCAGGGTCCTTCCTCGAGGATACCTAGCCTCCTCTTTATTCAAGGGGTACTAGGATTACGAATTGACTCAGATCTAGGAATAATCTCTCTTCATTAGAGTAGGAGGGTTTTATTATACAACGTAAGTATAATTTTACTGTCAATTCATAGACATTAAAGATTTCTCAAGGCCAGTTTTGTTAGCTGTACTGCCTTTGCTATATCTACTATGGTGCCAAACTAATTTTGCCTCTGCAGTAAGTGACACTATTTTGTCTCTGCCATTCTGTGACTTTCCAATCTCCACGGTAATCTAAGAGCTCATTTCAACTGCATTGTCTTTCACTATCATTTGCTGACATACTAAGAATAGCTTAATGAAAAGCTTTTTAGAAATACTGGTTTGCCCATATCAATGTCTATTTAAGACCCCAGAGAAGAACATGTATATGTTCTGGTTCCTCTCAAGAGACATAGAGAATGGGTGAGTAAGTGATGCCTTATAAATCTATGCCAGCATTCATCTCTCTGAAACACATTTCCCTCACATTTTTCTGAACATCTCTAACATACCACATTCATTTAGAATAACCACAATTAACACCAGGTTATCACAAACCACTCAAGTAAACCATTAGAAATATGTCCACATGCTAATTTGGTGTATGAGCGTTCTCTTCAAGTCTTTGATTTAATCATAGGCCCTCTAGGACATTCATGGATCTAACTCAACTGATGACACAAAACAAGGTGGGAAAGTGAAAAAATACTACATGAAAGTTCCTGAATTGAGGAAATGACAATGTTTTCACATAATGCTTTAATGTGATGTTAAAGTTCAACTCAGGAAACAGAAACCACTCTAGGTATTTCAAGCAGAAAAAAAAAAAAAATCCTTGGAGGAATGTAAAGTATGACTTTTGGCTGAGGCAAAGGGTAGTAACACCAGAGCTGTGCTCCAGAAGTCAGAAAACGGCTATTGCTGTGGCCAATATACTATTGCTGCTGCCTTAGCTCCTTTCACCCATGAAGCTGGTGACAGACAGTGGAACCTAATGTCCAGCTACGCCGAGCCACATCTGCTGGAGCTAGCTCATGTACTTACCCCACCTTCTATAATTTATGTGCTTTGAATTGGTAGAACTAGGGATTTAAAGAGGTGCAGTTTTTAGTTTTCTAAACTCTCTGGGCTAAATAACTTCTCCACCCTGCCTTGCATCCCCAGACTCTGACCTGTGTTAATAAGCTCCCTTATCTGATGACATACAAATAGGTCTGGACAAACTAGGGTGTCAGAAGTAGGTAGGAGACAGAGAGGGCTGTGAGGTCAGAGTGTTTATGACCCTGGTGCACTCCCCAGGAGGTTGTTGCCAGTTGGCTGCATTATTTTTTCTAAAGTCTGCAGCTCCTTCCTGGTGGCTCCAAATAGCTCTTTCTGTTTCTGGGTTCTGGTAACTTCTCCGTTCAAATACAGTAAAATAGCATGTTGGAGAAAGCAATCTAAATATTCTACACACTTGAAGGTCCACAGGTTCAAACTTGGATTTTTGTTTTTGCTTTTTTAGCAAAACACGTTTGGAAAAGAAATGAGATTTTTTAGCATGGATATGGAAAGTCCTCAGATCTCATCCTATGCCTTGAATTGACAATGGGCTTGTCATTCTCTTTATTTAAGCTGTCCAGAGTCCTTGGAAGCAGGTACCCCACCTACAGTCTTGGAATTTATAGTGACACACGGTAGCTACGAAGCAAGCCCTGAAGCTTTGCCCTCTGTGGACAGACTCTTCCCAAGATGTAGTGGGGCTCAACCCGTGGAAGATGTGGCTGCTGTTAGACACTTATTCTTTTTTTTTTTTATTTCAGTATAATATGGGGGTACAGATGTTTAGGTTACGTGTGTTGCCCTTGCCCCCCTCCCCCCATAGACACTTATTCTTGACCTAAAATTAATACTAGTTATTAAACTCTTTCCCAGATTGAAAATTGGGCAAGACAAGGCAAAATTACATTTATATAAATAGACAAATGTGGACACAGTCTTAGAATACGAGTAGTACTTGGCAGGGAAAATTGTGCAATTTCTGTGGAATCTACTAGGAAATTCCTTTCCTTCCTGGCTAAGATTTCTCCCTAGAAGTTATAAATAAACAAAAAACAATTTCATTGGTGTTTTTAAAAAAGCATGTATTTTTGAAAAATAGGTAATTTATTCACTAACAGTTATCTTTCTACTATATGTAAAATATGAGGTAGGACATACAAAGAAATATATTTTTCAGAAAAATACATAAATATCCAGATAATAAGGCAATCAATGCTAAAAGTAATATTATGCCTATAGTGCATCATCGTAATACATTGATAGTGTTTTAAAATCACCATACACCTAAGATAGGCAAATAGTAGTGACAAACAACATGTTTTAAACAATAAGAAAAGACAATTAGAGAAATTTTAAATAAGGTCTTCCTAAAATGCAACTTACTGTTTGCCCAATATGAGAAAAAGATCAATGTTTTTTCTTTCTAGTATATGCTGCTTTGGTAGAAAAATCAAGGAACACTATCCACTGCACTTGCTTTGAACAATGCTTCCATTAGTAGAACCATAACAGTATTTAAGTGGTTTCCTTCCCCTTGCATATTGCCACTAGGTTTAATAGCTTTAGATCTTTTATAACACAAAAACAACTTTTAAAAGCAAAGGCTGCCTTGAACTTAATATTTTATCAAATAGAAACTTCTTTGTGTATTTCTGAATCCCCTTGGCTTCTATGTCTTGAAGGAAAAAGATAAAAGATGCTGGTCTGCTAGCTAGGTGTTTTGTTGTTGTTGTTGTTGTTGTTATTTTTTCTTTAAAAAAAAATTCAGTTAAGTTGCACAGTTCTCATGATGCACTTCTGGGTCTCCGCTAACCAGTTCAAGAAGAGGCCACTATTAAAGTTTGGATTTGCCTTTATAGCCTCATGTTGATGTCCTACTGTTTGCTTATCTCAGCTCCAACACTCACAAAGAGAGCCTCTCCGGAGATCACTGGGGCTGCTTCTGATGAGGTCTGGAGAGCCCTTTAACCTTGGGTCATCTTTCTCTTTACTGGTTCTTTTACTGTCAGTATTTGTGTGCCCAATTTTCTGCCAAGTTAAAAAACAAAACGAAACAAAAACACCCCCTCAACTCTACATATATACACACACACACATACACACACACACACCCCTATAACTACTTCCCGTGATGAGTGGTGCAGCCTCTGTCTCAATTTCTCAATTTTCACTTATCTTCAACCTGCAATTGTTCTCATTCTCCCCCATACTTAAAAACACCAAGGTCAGTGGTGACTTTCTAACTGCCACAACAAATGACCCTTTTACAGTCCTTATTCGTTTGACTGATTAACAGCATTTCAAACACTGATCACCAATCTAACATTATTGAAATAATTTTTCTCTTAGCTTAAATTATATCACAGTATCCCACTAAAAGGATTTTTTTTTTTTTTTTGCAAAGACTGTGAGTTCTGGATCCAGAATACCTGGCTTTAAATCCCAGCTTTTCCACTTAAGTAGCTATGTAATCCTAGGCAAATTTCATAATCCTTTAGCCCCTCGATCTACTCTACCATGGAGAATATACTAGGGTTATTATTGTGATTAAAGATATTAAATCTAAAAGCACTTAGAACAATACTCACCAGGCTTATAGTAAGTATTCAATAAGTGTTAGCTATTATTATGATTGATCGATTGATTTTCCCCCTTAAAACTTGTTCTGCCTGCAGTCTTCCTCAAAACTAGGTCAATGAGATTAGGTGCTTGACACTTTTACTTTGAAAGTCAGATTTGGTGAACTAGACCACAGAGTTTATATATAAAGGAGGCCCAGGCAGGAAGAGGAAGTGAAGGAATCCCAGTCCTATCAAAGGAGACCGATGTGGAGTCAGAGGTGTGTTCAGATTTCTGAATCGAATAATTACTAGATAAGTGTGATGGAGAATGATTTTGCTGGCCTGTGAACCTCACTTTTTGGCCACTCTGACTTCTTGAGTGATGCGGGTGGGATCTAAAACTTTCTGCAACTATAGTCCACACCCTGCCCCAGGAGGACTGAGTAGGAGTTAAGTTGGGAGCCACTTGGCTGGCCATGGTGAGGCTAATGAGACCCATAGCAGAGGCTGGTGCCGACCACTCAGCCTAGGATGCCTAAGGAGGACCCGCAAGAGACTCAGGTGTTTATAGTGCCACTGAGAAACCCGAGGAAATCTGTCAGTCCAGGTGTGTTACCAGCTCTGGTCACAGTGAGAGAGATCAGATTTTGAATTACACGAGCTGCTGACTTCAGGATTGGAGGCCAGTGGAGTGCTGGAAATGGGGCATGTGGGGGGCAGGGGATGGGAGGTAGGGGGCAGCATGAGGACATTGTTTGGATCTGAGGACTTTTCATTCTGAAGTTGTAAGTTCTCCTGAGTTCTGATGATTATTTCTCCTAGATAGCTCTTGAATCTTTCTTCTTTATTCCTGGAATAGGAACCTTCACTTATTGCCTGGATTCCTGCCACAATAATTAGTCCATCTCTCTCCAGGTTTGCTGCTTGCAATCCATTTATAACACTGTGGACAGAGTGAGTGTTCTTTTTCCTTAGACTAAAATTATGCTATGGTCTGAATGTTTGTGCCCCCCTAACCCGGCAAATTCATATGTTAAAATCCAATCCCCAATGCAATAGTATGAAGACGTGGATCCTTTAGGAGGTGATTAGATTATGAAGCAGTGGAATGAATGGGATAATTCCCCGTAAAAGAAGCCCGAGGGAGCTTGTTTGCCCTTTCCACCGTGTGAGGATGCACATGTTTGTTATTTATGAGCTACTTAGTCTGTGGTATTTTTATTATAACAACTCAGACTAAGACAAATTACAAATCTGATTATGTGACTTTTCAACTAAAACTCTTCAGAGGCATCTCTCACCTTCCTCAGAAAGCCAGATTCCTTCACATGGTTTATAGGACTCTTTAGAACTTGCTGATTCTTCCAGACTCGCCCCTCTGCCTCTCCTCCCCTCTTCACACTCTCGCCTTGTCGAGCTACTCTGGGCTCCCCTCTGCGGTCACGATGACCCAAATGCCTCTGTGCATGCTGTTTCCTATTCTAGGAACATGGTTTTACTACACTTGCTTGTGCCTTTACCTGGGTAAATACACACTTATTCTCCACAGTTTTTGCAACAGGCCTTTTCTGACTCTCTGAGTCCTGGTTAAGGTCCCTCTCCTGTGTGTCCTCATAACATAATATACTTCCCTTACCACAATGGTCAGCATCGCCACTACCATTTACATTCCAGAAAAATTGCTGAGATTTTGATAAAACTTAGTAACTAACATCCTTCTATCCCACCTCAGCTTGGAACCACAGAGAAAAGGAGACAGAGGAGTCAAACTTCTCTGTCCTCAATTTTTAATCTTCAAAACTATATCGATGGGCCTGGCTTAGGTGAGGACAAGCGGAACAAACTCTCCCTTGAACTGAAATTATCCTTCAAAATGTCATGCATCCTATAGGCCAAGAGTAGATGATGACAGTGGGCAGTTGAATCCCCAAGGACAGAGAAGAAGGAGGAGCCAACTTTCTTAATCTGTTTGGGCTGCTAAAATGAAATGTCACAGACTGTGGCTCATAAACAACAGAAATTTATTTCTCACAGTTCTGGAGGTTGGAAAGCCCCATAACAAGGCTCCAGCAGATTTGGTTCCTGATTCCTGGTGCCATCTTGCTGTGTCCTTATATAGTGGGAGGGGCAAGGCATCTCTCAGGGGCTTCTTTTATAATAAAAGCATTAATCCCATTCATGAGGACTCCACACTAATGACCTAATCACTTCTCCAGGCCCACCTCCAAATATGATCACGTTGGGGATTAGGTTTCAACATATGAATTTTGTGGGGACACAAACATTCAGATCATAGCACTAACCTATACACTCCCAGGTCATGCATCTCAAAAACTCTCCAATCAAAAAGTTGCTATTATGCCCTCCCACCCGAGCCCAAGAGAGAAAAGAATGAGGGAAAGGAACCAGAAGCCGGAAGTGTTATGCTAATGGAGCTCCCGCCATTCCTCTTGGAAACAAAAGCTGTGAGATAGGATGATGCCTGTTCTCCAACTTTCTCAAAAGGACTGCATTCTGTTCAGTGTCATACCCCTACCACCTAGCATAATGCCTGGTGTAAGCTGATAGTGACAGTAAATGTTCATTGACCAAGTAAGCATCTTCAGTGGTTTTGATGTAGACCTGCCTGCATAGAAGATCAGGGCCAATGACATCTTCGAATTTCCTTTCAGTGCCATGATCTTAATGGCGAACATTTGAGTGGCTGCATTTTTTCAGACTCTATTACTATATGGAGATCATAATTTGGTGGCCTACAGTACTAATCTTGTCAGCATGCCTTGTCTGTTTGCTCTGTCTAGTGATTTTAGAAGATTTTGAATTACAATATCAGAAAATTTTACATAAACTTGTGGGTTTCCATCATGCCTTAAAAATCTCAGAAGACATGGTAAAATGGGCTTGTCTTCTCAAATACAATGCACAGACTGAGAGCTGAGCAGCAGTTAGTTGCCCCTTTAGTTGGGACATGCCTTTGCATATGTTCCCCCAGGACCCCCTCACCCCCACTGCCATTATTGCTCTACACCTAGCCTCATTCTGTCTGGTTATGTTTCCTGTCTTGTCCTGTAACTGTCAGATTTTGTGACTCTTGGACAATGTTTCAGATAAATTGCAAGTTTGGGTCTTCCTTGGCATATTCAAAGTAATTTTCCCTGAAATATGTAGCATATATTTTATTATACCTTTTGAAAACTCAATGGCTGTAATCAACAGGATTCATTGCTATGAAATCAGTCTTCAGAATGCATTAAAGTTTGATTTGACATGAAAACAATTTCTTTATGAAAATCTTTAAGGTAACTCATCTATGGCATAAAGCAAGGCATATTTGATAACTGAAAAATTACTTGATTTTTTTGATTACTTGATTAGAAGAACTTAGCCCTCTTGCTGTCCTTGTAGCTTATCCTTAGGTATGATTTAAGAATTTCCTTTGCCTGACAATTTGTCTGAAAGGTGGCATTGCTATTCTTCTAAAATAAGGGCAGTGATTCATATTGGCTGGGGTAAATGGTGTATTTGCAAAATGCTTTGAGCTTCTCTTATCAAAGGGGCTATACAAATTCTCTGAAAGGAAAAACATGATAATTATAATCCTGTGATCATAGAAACTCATGTCACACGTGAGGAGGCAAGATGAGTATTTATAACAAAGGCATTCACAAGGATTGATGTAATTCAGAACCAAGGTAAAAGGGTCTCATGTCAGAAATAGCACTATTAAAAGCCAGATCATTATAGAGTTGTTTAATTAATTCTTTACCGTGAGGAGAAATGCCATTGACACTTCATTATTTTGATACTGAAACCACAATTGGGGGCTTTCAAAATGTGTATCTGAAACCACAAATAGATCCCCTCAGTTCTTTGTGAAGGAAGCTTCTGTTTCTCTGTTCAAAAGCACTATCTGCGGGGAACGTCCTTGTAGTTCTCTCCTTATGTACTTTTGCACTTTGTCCCTGGGGATCTATGTTTATGTGAATTGTTCTGTGCTATTTTCAGAGTTTAATAAATCATATCTTTGGAATAGGATGGGGGGTGTTCTGAAATGTAGATTACCCCAATAATTTATTAAAATCATTTCATTTGAACAAACATGATACTTATTACTGGGAGAAAAGATTCTTAAAACAAACTGCTATTTTATAGAATGCAGACCAAACCCAAACTCAATGGTTTAATTATTATTATAGTTTCTACTTACTTATTACTTTAAATATTTTATATGATTCATGCTTCAGAGATGGTGATTTTTCTATAATTTTTCCATTAAAAAGATGGATATTTAAGAACCAGAAAGTGATTTAAAAAGTATAAATTTGTATTCTTAAGCTCTTTTTTTTACTTATGTTTTAAAAAGGTAAACTATTCACTCTTTAGGTATTTTCAAGAGATCATCCTTTGAATATATTTTTAGTTCTATGATTTAGGAAGGCATCTAAAGATAAAAAATATTCTTTTTTTTGTCTTTACATTTTCTTCTCACTTTCTTTATATCTAATATTGCTCTTAAGTGAATCTTTAATTGTTGCATGACTGGTAGAAATAAGTTGTATTAAAGTATTGTGAAAAACATGGACAAGTATTAACCAATAAATGATAGTAACAATAAGGTAATAAAGATTTTTGTCACACATTATCATTCAATCCTGAAATACGTTTTAATCTTTTATTCTGTATTCAGTGTCTGAAAACTTGGCAGAAAGTGTTATAAATAGCAGTATGGGTCCGGCAACAATAAAACTAAGGAGTGAATGGAGTTAATGAGTGGCTTTTATAAAGTGATCCATATCACTGCTCAATCTGCTCTTCCTCTTGCATCCTCTGAATTAAGGAACAGCACAGATCTCACAAGTCCACCCAAAGGTCATCTTTGGTTTTCTACTTGCTCATACCTTCGACATTTAATGGGCTAAAACATGCTGTCAGTTTTTACTCCTTTGGTATCTGCACAAATCTGATTCCTTCATCCCTCACATGACCTGCTGGAATAACATTTCTACTGGCCTTCCTGCCTCCAGTGTCATTTTCTACCAATTCATTCTGTATATTGCAGCCAGTGTACAGAGTTTTAAAAAAATCAAATAACATACATGCAAGTGCACAAATGATAACTGTACAACTCAACATATCTTAATAAAGTGAACACACTCATGTAATCAATATTAAAATTAGAAAATAAATCACTACTAACACTTTAGAAGGTCACTGGGTATAGTGATCTATAAATATTACTCAGGCCAAGTTGTTTAATATTATTGATTAAGTTATTTATGACCTTACTTTTTTGGATTTTTTTTGCCTTAGTCACTCATCAATTGCCAATACAGGGATACTAAAATCTCCAACTTATGATTGTGAAATTATTTATTTCTCTCTTTAATTCTGCCATTTTTGCTTCATGTATTTTGAATTTTTGTTTTTGAGCACATACATATTAATTATTATTATATCTTCCTGATGAGTTGAATCTTCAATCATTATGAAATATCCCTTTTTTTTCATCGGTAGCACTCTTTGTCTTGAAATCTATTTTATCTGATGTTAATCCAGTCACTCCAGCTTTCTGGTGCCTTCTATTTGCAAGGCAAATCTTTTTCTATCTATGAGCTTTCAAACTATCTGTCTTATCATATGTAAAGTCTGTCTCATAGATAGCATACAGTGGCTTCTTTTTTTTTAGTCTATTCTGATAATCTCTGACTTTTATTTGAAGTATTTAGTCCATTTGCATTTATTATAATTACAGATATGGTTGGATTTTGGTCTACCACTTTATTACTTGTTTTCTGTTTATTTCCTCATTTTTATTTTTGCATTTCTATTCCTCCTCTCTTCCTTCTTTTGAATTATTTCAATAACTTTTAGAATTTCATTTCAATTTATGTATTGATTTTAAGCTCTTTGCATTGTTTTATTGATTTCTTTAGGGATTACAATATACATTCTTAACTTTTTCCAGTCTACTTAGAGTTAATATATACTACTTTATTTAAAGTGTAAGAATTGCAATGGTATTTTAACTTTTATGCCATAGTTGTCATATATTTAAGTCTACATACATTATAAATCCATGAGAAAATGTTTTAATTTTGCTTTAAACAGTCCTATGTTTTCTAGAGAAATTAAGACAAAAACAATATCTTTTATTTTCTGAATATCTCTCTTTATTTCTAATGTTTCATCATTCCTGAATATATGATCTTGTAACTCCCCTCAGACTAAAGAATAGACTTTACTATTATATGACAGGTCTTCTGGCAATGAGTTTTCTTAGTTTTCTTATATCCAGAACTGTCTTCATTTTGCTTTCATTCCCAAAGGATATTTTTGCTGTATATAAAATTCCGGGTTGGCAGTCTCTGTTTTTCTGCACTTGGAAGATGTTCTACTATCTTCTGTTCTCCATAGTTTCTGAAGATAGTAGTAATTTAAATTGTTGTCTCCCTATGTGTAATGTGCTCTTTTTCTCTAGATGCTTTTAAGAATTTGTCTTAATCTTTGATATTTAACAGTCTGGCTATAATTGGCCTAGATGCTAGTTGTGGTTTTCTTTGCATTTATCCTGCTTGGAGTTCACTGAACTTCCTGAATTTATTACTTCCGCTACATTTGGAAAGGTTTTGGCTCACTTTTTTCCACCCCAGTCTCTCCTATTCTTTTGAGATTCCAATAATTATATGTTAGATCTTTTGGAATTTTCCCATGACTCCCTTGAGATGCTATTCATATTCATTTTTTTCAACCTTTTTCTGTCTTCTTCAGATTGGACAATTTCTATTGCTCTACATTCAGATTCACTGTTTCTTTCCTCTGCCATCTTCACTCTGCTGTTAAGCTTATCCAGTTTTTTTTAGTTCAGATATTATATTTTTGAGTTCTATAATTTGCACTTAGTCTTTTTTTGTTAATAATTTCAATTTCTTTACTGATATTTCCTATGCTGTTATTGATTGTAAGCATACTTTCGTTTATGTCCTTGAGCATAGTTGCAGTTTTCATTTTCAATATTTGTCTACTAATTTTAACATTTGGGTCATCTCATGATTAGTCTTCACTGATGACCTTTTCTCTTATGAATGGGTCATATTTTCTTGGCTCTTTGGATGTGGAAATATAGTTTATTGTATCTACAGCAATGTGAACGTTATCTTGTGGGGACTCTGGATTCTGTTATATTAATCTTCAAGAATGTTTTATTAGGTAAGAGAAGAAAAAATAGACAATAAAAACAGATTGACAGACTGCGATATTGCCAGTCTTTTCATAAGTCTCTTATGATCCTTTCTGTATTTTCCATCTTTTTTTGTTTCATTCTTTAGTCTGGTTATTTTCTATTGATTTATTTTCTAGATTATGAATAGTTTCAGCTGTGTCCAATCTGCTGTTTTATTCACCTTTTGCCTTCTTAATTCAGTTTTGGTTTTATTCAGTTTAGAATTTCCCTTTGATGCTTTCTTGCAGACATCAATTCTTTGATAAAATTATTGCTCTTGCCATCTATGTTCTTGAATATGTTAAACATAGATATAAAATTCCCTAACAGTTGAATCAGCTGTGAATCTGTTTCTATTGTCTTTCTTCTTTCTTATTTTGCTCCTGTCTCTCGGTTTGTCTGGTAATTTTTATTAAACCGCAGACACTATATATACAAAATTCTAGAATCTCTTAATATTATTACTTTCCTCCATAAAGGATTTTGTTTAATTAATGAGAGTTAATGTAGGTGTATATTACCTTACTCTAATCAAGGATTGAGCCAATTAAAGACTTCCTTCTAGTCTTGGTAAGGCATTCTCTGTATTTATGATTTGCTTTTGCCATTAGTGAATAGTCCTGTAGGGCTCCATACTGAAAGCTTTGAATGTTTACCAAGTCTCCCCTTCCTTGATAGTCCATGAAATCCAGTTTTTATCTCCCCAGAACTGTGATATTGCTAATATGCCTGTTCGGGTTTTCAGACTACTGGTAGTTCCTTTATACTATTTCTCAAACTTTCTGTACTGCTTTGGATTTCTATGAATATCTCAATGGATAAAGAGGCTCACACTATTGGGCTTACTTGTCTTTTCTTCCCTTCTCTTTTATATGTTGGCACCCTCTCCAGATCCATTAATCCTATTTGCATCTTACCTTCCAGACAAACTTACTACTTCTCATTGGCTAAACATGCTCCTCACATCTCGTTGATTTTATTCACATGGATTCCTTTGCTGAGACAACCCCTGTGCCAATGTGTTAGCCTGATTGTCAAACTTGCAGTAATTGTTTTTTAAGGAAGGGTAACTGACATCTTCTATGAGAATCCAACCCCAAACTCTACTCTCTTTGGACTTTCCTCATACTCAGTACATATTTCTTTATAGTTCTTCATTGAAATATATATGTATAGACAAATATATAGATAGATATATAAAATCTTCCTCCGACTACGGACTTTATTAGTTTGCAAGGTCCTTGAGGGGGGGACTGTCTTTATATTCCTAGTACTTTAGAATATTCTTTTTATTTATTTTGTTTATTTATTTATTTATTATTTTTTTATTTCAGTAGTATATTCTTAATATGCAGTTTATAGTGGAAGGTCAATAAATACCCATTGAATAAGTGAACATTTTTTAAAAATATTTTTATTCTAATTTACCAAGTTGTTTCTACTGATTTTTACAGCTCTGTGATAGTCACCTGATGATTTATAGACTCAGAATGCTCCTTAACTAGATTTGCTAAATCTATTAATTATAGTTAATCTAAACAATCCATCATAATTCAAAATCATTTTACTTCTAAAAAACTGTCAGTCTGGATCAATAAATGTAGCATCCTATGTGAGAAACAAGTAGGGTTTATACAGAACTCTTTTACTCTTGATAATTCTGTTTCACCTAATTAGTAAGATTACTGTAAATAATTTAAATTTTTCTGCAGAATTTGTTCATTTATTGTGAGACACCACCTTAGAGAGGAGCTATATATAGGTTGCATTTAATAGATTCCATTATTTTAAGGCTCCTTCAAAGCCTCTTTTCTAAACCTGTGTAAGAAATTAACACAAATAAACTTTTGAGAAAATAACTTCTGATCCTAGAATCTGAAAATACAACTCAGGTATATTTAATTCCTCCAGTATGCTAAGGAGATAACAGATTATATCTGTTGTATTCACTATTGCATTCCCAGAACATTTAACAGAACTTGGCACATAGTATGTTCACAATATACTTTTGTTGAATTAATGAATAAATCAATGAGAAGTATTAGATACAAGTCCTTCAGTCATTAATACCCTGGAGATACAAATCTTCCTCTAACCTATCAGTGTGACAGGATTATCAAGAGACCTGAAGAGACAACAGAACAAGATGGATAATGACTTTCAGAAATGAGATTTTAATACAAAATGTGTAAAATTCCAAGGATTGTTTTAACCAGATATAATTTAGTATTTATATGGACAATTCCAAACAACTTTAATTAGCATGTTATTTCATCTTTTAAGCATATTCCTGTACAAAAACTAAGCTGCTTACTAAAAACTTATATAGTTTTTATATTGGAGTTAATTCATCGGTTGGTTGCTCTAGTCATCAAAGTTTTCCAGGCCAAGGTCAACTGTCCTATGCTTTCTGGTATATAACTTTGGAATTTTAATAGAATATTTGCTAAAACACTTGAGGAAGTCCCTAAAGAAATATTCGTTAGAAATTTTTTAGCCATTCTATAACTGCTTCTATTAACATAACAAAAATATAAATTAAGCTAATTTATTTTTATAACAAAATTTCAACATTTCTTCTGATTCACCTGGAATCTAAAAGCTATGGATATATGTTCAGTGAACAGCAGAACACCTTCCCACTTAATCATCTCAAACTGTCAAGGGCATGGCACACGCCACTGCTGGAGTGTTCAGAAGCTATGCATCACAGTCATTTTTGCAGCTTGATAACAACATTGATTCTCTGGCCTTATCTGCTGAGATTCTAGTTAAGGATTCCACAGATTTTTATATTTAAAGCACTCATCTGAAACAGAGATGTATACAATAATAAAATCATAGTGCTGAAGGGGGCTTCACTCAACTCCAATTCATCTCAAGTGAAACAACCACCTAAGCCATCACAGAGGTAAAACTCTTTCCTGTTTATAAATCCAGTAGAAGTCCATTAACCAATTTCTCTGATAGTCCATCAGTCACTAGCACCTTACATTTGCATGCTACATGTTATATGTTTTCAAATGAGGAAAGAATATTTGAAATTAGAAGATGAAAAATATTTTCCCAAATTCATTCATTTTAGTCCATGTTTGTGGAAATGGCAAGCTCTATTTTAGGAGGTCTATCCAAAAATATCCTTGAGCGTGTTTGGGCTGATGAAGTACAGATTTGCAAAGAGATTTTTCTCTCTTTGTTACCATAGTTGTTTTTTTCCAACACAAACCTGTGAAGGCTTTTGTGCTTTAGTTTGTTTACTGTGCATTCTTAATGCCTACAAACACAGACAGACAGATTAGGAAAATAGGCAGCCATTTCTTTTAGCAGGGTTTGTAAGTACCAGGCAAATTGCACCTCAAATGCCTTCAGGTGTGGAAAGAACTGCATCTCCTTTTGTGTAATTGTGAGGCCAATAATCAGCTTCAAACTAAAGAGGGACTAGCAAGACTTCCTCTTCTGATCAGACAGAGATAAGAGTGAAACACTACCTGTCAGACTTTGCCCATGATCCTCAGACAAAATGACAATCTTAATGGACTATGGTAAGCTCATTTACCTCGGAGGTGAAGGAAAACCCTTAACAATAAAATATTCCCAAGAACTGAGGAATTTAAAGCAAATATCAGAACATATATTTATTGTACTTATTGAATGAAAGGGAAATTGGTAGATAAGGGGGAATGAACATGCACTTTGGGAGACAGAGGGAGGGGAAAGCCAAGATCTAGAGTTAGGGTTGAAGAGGGTATGTTGGAAAAGGGGTGTGAAATATGTGCATAAATCGTAACTGCTGACTTCGTTCATTGGAACATGTCTACAGGCAACGTTTGAAACTCACCTTTGGGGAGAGGCTACCTTGAAACTGATGGCAGATACCTAAAAAGGAGGCTCAAAGGGCCGTCATCCTGGGCTGCACTGGGGATGCCTTGTTGAAGCATGATGTCACTAAAGAACAGTTTCGCATCAATAGCTTTCTTGGTCTTGCACTCAGAAACCTACAGTGGAAATAGAACACCTCTGCTCTTTTACCGTGCACATGAAAGGAAAAGAGGCAGAAGCTTTCTGACCCTTTAAAACAAGCTCCCAAGCACTTTACACTCTTTTGAAAACACTGTGAAGTTTCCTCCTGACACACAAGTCCGAGTTGCATTGTGTCAGGTGCATTAACTCAGTGCTTGTTCAGCACTTAGCCTGCTGCCTGGTGGAAATGTCCACCTTTGTGAGTCCTTTTTGCCAGGAGCCCTATTCTCCAGCTCAGCACCGGGACGCAGGGTGGGGCAATTGAAGCCAGCACTTACTGTGGATTGACAATAGTCAGGTAGCTTGGGTTCTATTCCCTGCTTTTCCATAGTTTCATGCTCTGAGCAAGTCAATTTCCTCACTGGCCTCTGCTTCTGTATCTGTAAATCAAGAGGACTGGACTGATTGACTATTAAGGTGCATTCTGCCTCTGTAATTTTAAATTTCTATTTGGCAAAATAGTATCAGTAGGCAATATTTATATTTGAAATCCTCCCTTTTTTCTTTCTGCAGCATTTTGACCTCCCTTCATGAAAGAAGATAACTTTCCAAGTGTTATTTTATTCTTTTAAAAATTCAACAGACCCTGTTTATGTGTAATTTAACATTTAATTGCGTACAATTTGGCTTTCATGTATTTTCAAGAATTTAGTGGTGACTTAGTAGAGCCTCATCCAGCTCAAACTAGCTCTGATTTGCTTTGCAGAATTATTTACGCTGGTAAAATATATGAATGATAGGTTTGAATAGATATTTAAAGTGCTTAAGGTCGTTTTTTGTTTTGTTTTTGTCACCCACACTATATGAGACTGGAGACTATGGCTGAGCTGTTTTCAGAAAGCAAATCCTTCCTGTGTCCCTGTTTGGTGTTCTCCATTGTTTAGTCTGCTCTCATAAGATTTAGCTTAGGGATGGGAGATCAGCATTTAACCTAAATCACTAAACTAACCAGCAAGCGAGTGGAGAGAGAGAGTTTATCGAATAAAGGTTTCAATAAGGGCGACTGTTATCCTTTTATCTGAGCTAGTTCTCTGGATGGGCTCATTACTTTTATACTTCATTCTCTTTTAAAATTTTTATTGTCATCGAAGTTATAAATATGATTAGTTAAAAACATTAAATCGTTCTGGGAGGCTATTACAATAGATTGTACAGCAGGTCCTGGTGCCCCCTTCCTCTGCTGCTGATCCCAGCGCCCAGACCAATCGGCTTCAGCTCCTGGTTTATTCTCCTACGAGCCACCTCCACATTTCCGCCTACGTTTCTGTGGCTGTGACTTGATTATTTGGCGTTGGAAATCAGTAAAGACTACTGGTGCTCACCATGTTAGTCCTCCTCTTCTTCCTGGGTAGAAGAGAAGGAGGAGACTCCCAGGCTCCTTGAGAGTTAGGCTGGGACCAAGAGAGCAGAAAATGAGAGCGCAGATAAATCTACACTTTTTAAGAGACCATTTTTTCCTCAGAGACATTCCTTCTGCTTGTCACCCTTGTGTCCCAGGCAGTACTGGCTGCTGCTCCTGAGGCTGGTTACTGTCATCCTGGGACTTTCTTCATCGTCATCCTAGGAATTTCCTTCCCCTCTTCCTTGTGCCAGATGCCCTGACTCCAGAAGCCTATGTCATCCTCTTGAACGATTCCCTCGTTGTGCTGGTAAACATGTTCCAATAGCCTATTGATTTGCTCTCAATTTAGTCAGGTTTTAGAAGAAAACAGAGATGAATATGTTTATTCAATCTGCTTTGCTCAACCAATAAGAAGGCCGGTGTTTTCTTTGCAATATTAAATTCAACTTTGGATAAATGTCATTTCGTGTGGAGTGAACAAGGCAGGCTTAACTTCATTAGGAAGAATGTCATGCTTATTTCTTCATAAAATATGGTTCAATTTGTTTCAAAAGTATTTAGCAAAATTAATGTTATATTTTTTTCTGTGTTCTCTATCTCAGCATTGAAATTATATTCATTTCCTTCTGCTCCCAAATCTATTCCTTCTCCCATATTCCATTGAGATTGATAGCAGTCAGACATGCAATCAATCAGATCTCAAAACTCAGACATGTTTGTCTCCTCCTTCTCTCCAACACTCATGTCACTCATGTTCAGAAATGTAGAGTCCTCTCTATCTTGTCTTTTTTTTTTTTTTTTTTTTTTTTGAGACAGAGTCTCACTTTGTTGCCCTGGCTAGAGTGAGTGCCGTGGCATCAGCCTAGCTTACAGCAACCTCAAACTCCTGGGCTCAAGTAATCCTACTGCCTCAGCCTCCCAAGTAGCTGGGACTACAGACATGCGCCACCATGCCTGGCTAATTTTTTCTATATATTTTTAGCTGTCCAATTAATTTCTTTCTATTTTTGGTAGAGACGGGGTCTCGCTCTTGCTCAGGCTGGTCTCGAACTCCTGAGCTC
>CAUYSK010084807.1:0-17495 GCA_963575035.1 Avahi laniger
AAAAATAGAAAGAAATTAATTGGACAACTAAAAATATATAGAAAAAAATTAGCTGGGCATGGTGGCGCATGCCTGTAGTCCCAGCTACTCGGGAGGCTGAGGCAGAAGGAATGCTTGAGCCCAGGAGTTTGAGGTTGCTGTGAGCTAGGCTGACACCACGGCACTCTAGCCCGGGCAACACAGTGAGACTCTGTCTCAAAAAAAAAAAAAAAAAAAAAAATTACCACAATCTTGCTGATTTAAAACAATACAAATTTATTGTCTTACAGTTCAGGCCAGAAGTCTCAACTCAATTTTACTGGTCAATATGTCAGCCAAGCTAGTTTTTTTTGGAGGCTCTAGGGGACAATCCGGTTTTTTCCAGCTTCTAGAGCTGCATTCTTTGCTTTTCTTGCTCCCGGCCCTTTCATCTATCTTCAAAGCCAGCAGTGTAGCATCTCCATCTCTCTCTCTCTGCTTCCATCTTCACGTCACCTTCTCTCTTATAGAGACCCTTGTAATTACATAGGACCCACTTGGATAATCCAGGATGATATCCCCATCACAAAATCCTTACCTTAATCACATTTGCAAAGTATCTTTTGCTATATAAGATAACATATTCACAGGTTCCGGGAGTTAGGATATGGATATCTCAGCCTACCATACACACTTTCTAAAGAAACTATAGAAGGAAATTCTAGCTATTCAAGAAAGTAATTCCTCCCAAAGGAACACATGGAATCTAAGAAAAAGAGAGTTGAAGGGAATTCCCAAAATCACAATAAAGGCAGTTTCCAGGAAGGAAACTGAGTAACTGATTAGGGAGAATTAGCCAAGAATGGAACAGACCTAGGGCTCTGGGAGAGATGTCACCATTGGATAGATTTCCAGATGAGTTTAGGCCTGAGAGAGACTTTCACTTTTGAGGCAGAATTTTGGGATAAATTGGTGATGAACATATAGAAAACTAAATAAACACAAATATTAACTTCCTGGAATACAAAAATTTGTACAAAAAGGACAAAAATAAACTTAGTATATTACATGGTTTGGCTATATATAAAGATTGCACAGACATACTGTTGCAAACACTGAATCTAATCAAAATTATGATTTAACTATGATGGGAAAACAGAAGGATGGAAGTCTACGATGGTGGTGGTAGTGGTTGTGAAAGAGAGCTCATATTTAATAGTGGAAAGTCAATCACTGAAATATGAAGATGTAGTTATATATTATTTAAAGCCATGCAGATAAATACTGAAAGAAAGAATTGAGAGAACTGAAATCAAAGAACAAGTTTGGGAAAGGGGGCTGGACTATGAAGGGGTACCAGCATCACTGAGAAGGTCAATCGTGGTTCTCCTCTGTCAGCCAGAGCTGAGGATAGGAAATGCTGTTACAAAACTGGGATTGCTAACAGTAATGACGATGACAATATTCCAAAATAAAGGCCAAGTAGAAGTAATTTGCTAAAAAAGCATAGTAGTGAGGCTGGAGGGGCTCTACTCAGGGGCTCCTGGTTCTAGGCCAGGAACAGTTTTCTAACCGAGAAAACACTGACTAAATGAGAAGTTGGATCTTCAGGAAGAAAGACTACTTTACATAAAGTACAGAAAACAAAGAGATCTTCAGCAGAACCAAGCTGTGTTGCAGGTTGTGGTCCAAGCTGCTGCTTTGGCCCATATGACCCAGGACACCCTGTGTTATTGGAGGTTGTCTGTAGTGGGGAAAAATGTTGTGCAGAGTTAATGGCAACATTCAATAGGAGAATCACAGGGCAGACCTCTAGGGTTCGGTGTGGCCATGCCATGTATGGTAGAGAATTACCCACCATTTAAAAAACAGTATCCCAGCTGGGCATGGTGGCTCACATCTGTAATCCCAGCACTTTGTGAGGCTCAGGCAGGAGGATCACCTGTTGCCAGGAGTTCGAGACCAATCTGGGCAACATGGTGAGACTCCCATCTCTACAAAAAGTGAGAATAAAAAAATGTTGGCCAGGCAAGGTGGTACATGCCTGTGGTCCCAGCTAGTTGGGAGACTGAGACAGAAGGAGGGATGGCTTGAGCTCAGGAGTTTGAGGGGGACGGGAGCTGTGATTGTGCCACTGCACTCCAGCCCGAGCAATGGAGCAAGACCCTGTCTCTGAAGAAATCAAATCAAACCAAACTAAACCAAAACAACAACAATAACAACAAGAACAAAAATCCACACAGTATCCCCTGTTAATGGTCAGGGCCAATTGCTCTTGCCAGGATGGTAATTCGTTTTTTTGGCTATTGGCCTCTTGGCAGGAGGAATCTAAAGTAACTGGACAGCAGCCATAGCTTTTAAATGTGATGGGAGTCTTCTTGCGAGCTTAGAGGAAGAGTTTCTTCTATGGGAGCAGAGTCCAAGGTGTGGAGAGGAAGCACAAACTCCCTATGTGCTGTACTTAAGAGATAAATGCAGTTGAAATTAAAAGCACAGGTTGAAAGCAAAAGCATAAAAAAGATACACTACACAAACAGCAATTATTTAAAAAAATTCATGTGGTGCTATCATCAGACAAAACAGTCTTCAAAACCAAGAATAAAGACTCAATTCATCTAGATAACATAAAAATCCTAAATTTTTGTATATTTATATGTACGTTCCCAATAACGGAGCTTAAAAACATATGGGAAGCAAAAATTAACAAAATTAAAGGGAGTAGAAAATGGACAATCATAGTTGGAGACTTGAGTACTTCTCTCTTAGTAATATAGAGAAAGAATATGGAAAGAGTATAGAAAATCAGTAAGGATATGGAAGACATGAACACTATCAACCAACTTGATTTAGTAGATGTTTATGGAACGCTATATTCAACAACTGAAGAAAGCACATTCTTCTTAAGCACTTACAGAATGTTCATCAAGATAAGCTATATGCTAAGCAATAAAACAAGTCTCAATAAATTTCAAAAGATTGAAATCATATTCTCTGACCACAAGTCAAGTAAATTAGAAATCAACAACAAAAAGATATGTAGAAAATCCATATAACATTTGGAAATCAATCAACATTTTTAATAACCTTGGAATCAAAGAAGAATTTACAAGAAAAGTTAGAAAATATGTTAAACTAAATGACAAGGAAAACACAAAACATTAAAATCTGGAGGATACAGCTAAAGTGGTATGAAGAGGAAATTCATCATTTTAAATGTTTATATTAAAACACAAGAAAAATCTAAAATGATGATTTAAGCATCCACATTAGCAAGCTTGAAAAAAAGTGAGAAGAAGAAAGTAACACAGATAAGAAAAAAATTTAATGAAATAAAAAATAATTAAATAATAGATAAGAATCAATAAAGCCAAAAGTTTATTTTTAAAAAATATTAATACAGTTGGTAAACCCCTAGTAATACTGATCAAGAAAAATAAGAGAGAAAAATCCCACGAATTACCAACATCAAAAATGGAAGAGAGGCCGGCGCGGTGGCTCACGCCTGTAATCCTAGCTCTCTGGGAGGTCGAGGCAGGCGGATTGTTTGAGCTCAGGAGTTCGAAACCAGCCTGAGCAAGAGTGAGACCCCATCTCTACTAAAATTAGAAAGAAATTAATTGGACAACTAAAAATATATACAAAAAAAAAAAGAAATTAATTGGACAACTAAAAATATATACAAAAAAATATATACAGGCATGGTGGCGCATGCCTGTAGTCCCAGCTACTTGGGAGGCTGAGGCAGTAGGATTGCTTGAGCCCAGGAGTTTGAGGTTGCTGTCAGCTAGGCTGATGCCAAGGCACTCACCCCAGGCAACACAGTGAGACTGTCTCAAAAAAAAAAAAGGAAGAAACTATAACCACAGGTCCTACAGATAATAGAGAACAATATATGACTATTATGAACAACTCTATGCCAACATATAAATTTGTAGATGATACAGACAAATTCCTTGAAAAACTCCACTATCACAACAGATGGAAGAATAAATAGATGATCTAAATAGAAGACCTAAAGGGTCATAGAGGGCATCTAGCGGTGGGGTGGTAGATCTAGGAACTCACGGTGGTAAGGTAGGGAATGTAAATGCCTGAGGCCAGCCCAGTGGGACCTTGGTAAACTGGAACATAATTTAGAGCCAGTCATGCACCATCCTGTGGGATGCAGGCCAGTATTCCCAGCTTTTCCATTTTTAAGAGTAACTGGAAATTCAAATTTCTTACATGAAGTCTTCCAACTTTCAAGTAGTGTCAAGGATATAAAAATTATGTAGAATTACATAGAAAATATAGGAGAAAACTTTTGTGATCTTGGAGTAGGCAAATATGTCTTAATTAATGATACCAAAAGCATAATCCATAAAAGAATAAACTAATAAATTTGACTTTATCAAAATTAAAAACTCCTGCTCTTCAAGGGACACTGCCAAGAGAATGAAAAGACAAGCCATAGACTGGGAGAGAATATGTGTAAGTCATTTATCTGATAACGGACTTGTATCCAGAATATGTAAAGAACATTCAAAAACTCAACAATAAGAAAACAATAAAAACAAGCAAAAGACTCAGATACATCACCAAAGAAGATGTACAAATAAACACATGAAAAGATGCTCAACATCATTGGTCATCAAGAAATTTCAAATTAAAACCATAGTAAGGTGCCGCTATCTACATAATAGAATGGAAGTTAAAAAGACTGCTCATCTGAGTGTTGGCAAGTATGGGGGAAACCGAAACTCTCATACACTGCCAGTGGGAATGTAGAATGGTATGACTTTGGAAAACATTTTGGTAGTTTTTTAAAAAGTTAAACACACACCTACCAAATGACCCAAGCATAGCACTCCTAGGCTTTTGCCCCAAAGAAATGAAAGCATATGTTCATACAAACACTTATACATGAATGGTTAGGGCAGCTATATTTATAGCAGCCCCAATATGGAACACACCAAGTGTCCATCAACAGATGAATGAATGAACAAACTATGGTACATCCGTATAGTGGGACACTACCCAGCAATCTAAAGAAATGAGTTAACAATACACATTACAACATGGACAGATAGCTGTGTAAAAGAAGCCAGACAGGGCCAGGTGTGGTGGCCTGTAATCCTAGCATTCTGGGAGGCTGAAGCAGCAGGATCGCTTAAGGTTAAGAGTTTGAGACCAGCCTGAGCAAGAGCGAGACCCCATCTCTACTAAAAGTAGAAAAATTAACTAGGCATCTTGATGCGTGCCTGTACTTCCAGCTACTCAGGAGGCTGAAGCAGGATTGCTTGAGCCCAGGAGTCTGAGGTTGCAGTGAGCTAGGCTGATGACACCACACTGTAGCCTGGGCAACAGAGTGAGACTCAAAAAAAAAAAAAAAAAAGCCAGACAAAAAGAAAAGCGCATCCTGTAGGATTTCATTTATATAAAATTCTAGGAAATACAAACAAATGTATAGTGAAAGAAAGCAGATCCGTTGTTATTTGGGGTCAAGGCCTAGAGAAACGAGGGAACGAGGAAACTGTTGGAGGTGATAGATATGTTCATTATCCTGATTGCAGTGATGGTTTTCATGAGTGTGTTTATGTGTCAAAACTTATCAGATTGTGCACTTAAAAATATGTGCTTTATTTTATGTCAGCTATATCTGAATAACCTGTTTTTTTAAGAAAGCAAAAGAAGAAAAAAATGTATCTATTCCAAACCAAACACCAAGCTAAATACTGCCCTTGAAATGCCAATTTGCCACCTCTGCTCAAGTCTTGTTTTCTCTTTTAAGAATAAAGAAAATTGAGATCTAGAAATATGTAGTAATTTGCCCAGGTCAGATTCTATTACTATACTGTGTATTTAAATTCTTGATAAGAAAAAGCCAAAATACTATTTTTGTTGTTGTTATTGTTGATGATAATGATGATTTAAACGGATCATAGCCCCTCACCTATTTTAAGAATTGCCTTCACAATGGAAACTAGAACTAAAAATTGGAAAACCTGGTCTGAATCTCTACTGTACCACCGGTTAGCCCTATGACTCTGAGCAGTTTCCTTAACATTTGCAGAATCTCAGTTCCTTTATCTCTAAAAAAGTTAGGAATATCTACCTCATAAAGACTTCCTGAGGAGTAAATAAAATAGGATATGCTCAAGCAAATTTTTAATAAATATTAGTTGGGTGAATCTAATCTGTGAGAGAGAAAAGTAGAATATGTATTAATAGTATGAATTGATAGACAGTATTAAAAAGCTGAGGATAAGAGAAATTAAGGGCTTGCCTTGGATCACGCAGTTAGGAAGGGTAGGGTTGGCAAACCCAGTCTCCTAATTTACAGTCCAGTGTTCTGTTATAAAAGAGACACCACAGGGTCTCCTGGGAAAACAGCCTCTAGGTTGGGAGTGGGCCGGGTCTTCTCTTCTCGAGAGTCATTTATTAGGGGTTCTCAAAATGGCAGCCTGTGGCCATATTTGGCCTTCTGAAGTATTTAGACTCTTAATTTATAGCATTTTAAGAAATTTAAACCAATGCTTAACATTTGAGCAACTTCACATAAAAATCTGAATTTCTTGCTTGTTTTGCAAAAAATTAACAGATCTGGCAACACTGACCCCCTCACTGAGGAAGGGCCGTGGAGAGCCGGAGCTGGGGAGTAGGTGCCTTGTCGGATGAAGTGGGTCCCCTCAGATCCTCAAGGCCCCCAGCGTTTCCTCACACCCCAGCCCTAGGCCTGCCTCACTCGTTGTAACAGAAGTATGGCCACTGCAGGCGTTGATACTTACAACCCACCTTTTCTGCCATTCTGCCTCACACAGTTAACCTTCATTTCCAGAGGACCAACCATGTTTATGATATGTCATCAAGAAATGATGATTAGCTGTGTGCACATTCGGCCAGCCATTCAACAGAATTGACCTCCTTTAGGCTGCACACGTGAACAGCCTCCACACATACCAGTTGAAGCCGAGAGCTGGCAATCTCCCAGCATGTGAGAGCAATGTAGATACGCAATCTGGATTTATTTTGGACACCAAAGTGGATCTATTTTGGGGGTCTTGACTCTCAAATGATCCAAGTTGACATTCTACCCTGATCAAATTTACTTGATGGCTGCCCTGTTTCCATGGACCTGGGCTCCAATAGCCACAATTTTTAAATAATTTCATTACCATGTTAAATTTCCTAAGGAAATTAATGGATGTGAAAACCAGTGCTGCCCAGAACTTAAGACAGCTCCACGTTCAACCTTAAATAAGCCCATGAAGTAAACACACAAAACATACTCAGGAAGAGAGAGGGGAAAACCAACAGTGATAATACACAAAAATGTTATTTTTATTTGAGAAACCTACCAAACTGCCTACAATTAGTGAATACAGATCACTTTTTTGGCTCTGAGATAGTTCCTCACAGCACACAAACTACGTTAAAACATATGCGTAAGACCTTGGAGATCATCTGCTCTTGATCCTTTGTCAATACAAAATATTTTTCCTCTTTCAACCTAAACATTGAATCAGGAAGCCAACAATGAAACTATATAGTACTATGCAATCTAAAAACATGTTTGGAAACCAAAATCTAGAAACAGATACATCTTTTCATTTGTCTTTCGTCTTAACTACAAAATACAAAGAAGAACTTGAAGTGTTAAATATTCTGATTATACTGGATTTTGCCGCTATAAAACACAAGTTACTATGAGAATGATTGTCACATACAGATATGGAAGAGCCACTCATGGGAAGAGAATCAGCTCATTCTTTGTATGTCTATGGTTTGTTTGTTTTGTTCTGTTTTGTTTTGTTAAACAATAAAATGCTTGTAGCTAATATTTTTGTGGAGTTCATTCCCCTAGAGAAAATGCATTACACGCAACACATTTCCTATTATTATTTTGCAATAATAGTGTTAAAAATCTATTTTCTGGTGTGACTTGTAAACACTGTCAAGCCAAGAAGGAAGCACTCCAAAAACCAACAATCATTTTAAGGAAATATGTTATAAATTTTAAATAATAAACATAGGTACCACCAGACCCAAGGCAGAAGTTGGTATCAGGGTCCACAAATGTTCCTGTTTTCCTTTTCTTGTCTTACTCGAATATACCATTTACTCCAGACTTTCCTATCTCTCTAATAAATGCCAGATTTTATTGACACATTTTGTCTGTTTTTTGCCATAGACACCAAAAACTCTGGAATGTGGGGATCTCTTTTCCAGCCACCATTATCTGCATGCATTTGCAGAGACATCACTATTATAATTCTCCCAGGCTCTTGACTTTGTTTTAAAAACACAGTCCCATTACACACATGATACATCTGTTTTCCTCTCAGAAGAAAAGCATTCTTGATTACTCTGACTTTCCCCTCAGAAAAATGTACTACACACAGATGACACAAATCTTTTGATCAACAAACTTCCAAAGAGATACAGATTTGTTCTCCACCATCGGCAACGAAGCTGCACTCAATTTTTTTTTCTTTACTACAGTTGGGGAAAAAAAAAAAAAAAAAGAAAGGGGGTGTGGAGGAAATCCTGAAATACTATGATAGAGAGGACTTCTTTTAGGAAAAAGAGTAGAAAAACATTTTCAGGATCAGCCCAGGAAGTTGAACAGAAATTGATCCCCAAAATGTATGCACAAAGTACCATAGTTGAGCAGAGAGCACTTTGGACTTTTCGTCTTAGAGGCTGTATCCTTTTTTTTTTTTTTAAATTTCACTGCACTCTAAGCTCTAGACTCATAACAACATTAAGCATGTATTGTCACTACAGGGTTTTTCATCTCTGTATAACTGCAGACTACCTCAAAGAATCCCTGGGCTAGAAGGAATTATTTGCATTCCTGTTTACAGCTGAAGAAACTGAAGAAGAGAAGCAAAGAGTTTCCCACTGAGATACAGAAAGAGTCTGTTTGAGGGGCTCAGTCTTCAGGGTTTCAGAGTTCAAACGCCCACTCAGAACGCTACAACAGGGAAACAGACAGTCTTCTAAATCTAGCATGAAATGCCAGATTTTGTTATTCTCTCTGTGTAATGCAATCAAGCATATTTGCGTGGGCAGGCACGGCAACAACAGAAAAATGTGGTCAGAGGGTAGCTCCATCCCAAATAGTCTTTATCATACATAATTGAATACGATATAAGAAATGCAGTCATTCTCTCCTACCACAAACTTTAGTTAAACCCTTGGTGCCAGATACATCTAAATCCTTCCATTTTATAGTGTATTTGATAGCGGCTTGTTCTCACAATCTAAAAAAGAAATCATTTGGGTACAGTTGAACTATGGACTGAATTCCCTTTGGAAGATGTGACTTTTAGTATAGACAACAAAAACTTTTTGTTCACTGGAAAGAGCTATGTTACTTGGGCATCTAAGTTTACCAGAATTCTCAGTTATAATATAGGAATTTTGTTTCATGTGCAGAAAAACCCTATAATGGTGACTTCTTAAACCTTCCAGAGGCTGTCAAGAGCAGTAGGAGCAGAGTTAGTCGGAAGACCAGGATAACTTACTTCTAGTCTTGGTAAATAATAACGATAGTCATGGTACCCACAATTTAGTGACCACTCTGTATGCACTTTCTGAATTAACCCATGCAACAGTTCTTTGAGTTCAGTATTATTGCCACCATTTTACAGATGAGAGAATTGAAGCTTGGAGGGGCACAGTAAGTCACTGATGATTACGTTTAGTGTCAGTGTGCTTAACGAGCAGTTTTTTGGAATCAAGGAGTCTTGGGAATCTGAAAAACATTTACCAGTTTACCTGATTTGCCCAGGACTCAGAAGTTTCCTGGGAGGTGGGAATTCCAGTGTAAACCAGGATGGTTGGGCACTCTATGAATAGTGGGACCTTTAAAAAAGTACCTCTCATCTCTGCACCACAGAAGAATTTGGAGCAGAATGATCTCTACGGTTCAGTGGAGTGCTGAAGTCTGGCTTCACTCTCTGCAAAATGACACAGGGTCATCTAATAATGACTCAAAGATTCTGTAGTGTCATTTTTGCTTTTTCCTTCTTTGTGGCAGCGCAGTTACAACAGCGTTCTCCTGTTTTCTTCTGGAAAGCACCCCTCTGACTAAACCCACCCAGAATCAGCACAGTTACATCAGAGCTCTCATAGTAACAGCTCTCCACTGACCAGGCCTGAGCACGATAACCTCCGTTTGCATCTGCCTTGATATTTTAAAGGTCACTTTATACTTAGCACATCCCCTTGACCCCTCTCGGCCTCAGTTTCCCCATCAAAATTGGGATAATAAGTAATAGCATCCCACAGAGTTAGTAGGAGTCAAGAGAGCCCAAAGATATGAAGGTGCTTCTGTAAATTGCAGAGAAATATAAGAATGTTTTTCCTTCTGGCCATGTTTATCTTCAAAACAACACCAGGAGGCAGAGCCTGTGTTACTAGACTTAGTTTATAGATGGGAAGATGAAGGTTTAGGGAGCCTAAGAGATGAGCTTGAAGTTGCACAGTTGTTAAAAAGAAAATCTATTCATCCTTTTATTCACTCATTCATGCCTTCATTCATCCAACACATGGATTTTGAGCACCTGCCACATGCCAAACACTTGTGCCAAGTACTGGGGATACAGTGGGTGAACAAAAGCACAGTCCCTGTTTTGGGGAGCTTGCAGTCTGGAAGTCAGACTGGGACCAGATGTGACAGAGACTATTAGGTGATCTCCTTTCTTCCACGGTAATAGTTTCTGGCTGGAATGTGGCTACCCAGCCAGGGACTACACTTCCCAGGCCTCTTTGTATCTAGGTGTGGTCATACAACTAAGTTCTGACCAAGTGAAGTATGCCTCTTCTAATGCCCCTAAAGTGCCCCCTTCCTGGTGGCTGTAACAGCACAACCACGCTGCCTTCTAAATGTAATTAGCAGTCTTGAAGTCACACATTGAAGAAGGCCAAGCTGCCTTCAGCCTAGTTCCCTGAGTAACTGTGGAGTAGAACCCCCTGCCAGCCTGAAACACGCATTGCAGAGGGTTATATGAGAAACATTAATGTTCTTTAAGTCACTCTACATCAGTGTCTCTTTGCAATAGCAGCTACTGTTACCCCAACTAACACAAATTACACTGCTGTGGAGTTAGAACATAACTCATGCAGTCAACCAAAAGTTAGGAGTGGAAAAATCTTTGCTGCTCAACATGAAGATACCATCTACACTGCCTGTATCCTTCTCCTCTTGCTGCCATAACAAGTTTGGTGGCTTACAACAGCACCAATTGATTATTTTACAGCTCTGGAGGTCAGAAATCTAAAATGAGTCATCAAGGTTGTGCTACTTCTGGAGGATCTAGAGGAGAATCTGTTTCCAAGCCTTTTCCAGGTTCTAGAGCCTGCCCTCATTCCTTGATTCATGACCACTAAATATTACTCTGACCTCTGCTTCTATTAATCACGTCTTTTCTGTCTTTTCTAACTCTGGCATCCTTCCTCCCTCTTATAAGAACCCGTGTGATTACATTGGGGTCACTCACTGGATAATCCTCCCATCTAAAATCCTTAACTTACTCACATCTGCAAAGTCCCTTTTGCCATTTAGCAATTTATAGGTTTCAGGGATTAGAATATAGATATCTTTGGAGGGTCATTATTCTAATTACCATCGTGCCCATGAACCCTATGGTACTGATTTTCTTTCATATTTATGAGCTGTACTAGTTACTTACTAGGTTCTTCCTGGATCTAGGGAAAGCATGTGGACGCCAACAAAATTTTAGTGGACAGATTGCACGAAGATCTAATAATAATGATCTCTAAACCCTGGATAATTCAGCAGCAGCTGAGTCCTTTCTTTATTCTATAATAATAAAAATAAATTTTTTAAAAAACTTCTATCATGTACAGTGTTATATACAAGCATTTTGCTTAGTTCTTTACATACACTATTTCACTTCATTCTCAGCATCACCCTATGAGTTAAGTAGCACAGCCCCTTTTTGCAAATGAGACAATGGAAGGTAAGTGATTCACCCAATATCACACAGCAGAGAAAGAATTTGATGCCAGGCTGCCATATCCCAAAGCCCATGTTCTTAAACTCTATGTTGTCCCAAATTCTGCAGCCATCCTTCCTTTTCCATTTCCACTTTACCCCCGTAATTCAGCCCCCCAGCACTACTGCTAGAATTGCTGTGGTCCCCTCCTCACAGTTTTGCCTTTGCTCTGTCCCTTCTTCCATCCACACCCTGCACTGGCACCTGACTACGCTCCGTCCCTTGCCACGATCAGGTCTCCCCACTCAGAACACTTAGCCGTTCACCACTGCCTCCTGGACTCCTGGTCCTGGCCTCAAAGGCCTCCACCAGTCTGGCCCCACCATGCCCCATATGAACACTGTGTGTCAGCCACACAGGTCCCACCTTCTTAAACAATCATTGAGTATCCTTGTCTCTGCTATGTGCACATGCCATACCCTCTGGCAAGACGCCCTCTCTGACAACTGAAATATCAACAATCATTCAAGGCCCACCTCAGATTCCACCCATCTTCTCTAGAAAGCTGTCCTGACCACTCCGACAGTAATATGGCATTTCCCCAGACCCCCCATGATGCTGTTATTCATTCATGCATGCTTGGGCACTTAAGAAATATTTACTTGATGCCTACTGTATGCCCAGTACAGTTTTAGACACTGATGATACAGAAATCAAACACACACACACACACACAGTCCAGCCCTCAGAGAGCTCAGACTTTGTTTATTCAGTTATGAGTACCCACCTGTACCTAACTTAGGGACTATGTTCACCTCCACATTCTTGTCCCATCCAGCACTTAATCAAGTATAAACTGTAGAATGTAGAACTTTATAACCCAAAGGCTCTGGATTCCTTCTTATTTTAGTCACAATTCCAGACACTTTCTGGTTAACAGGAAACAGGAAGTTTGTTCTATACATCAAGGTTGGAGATGGAAATTAGAAGAATAAGGTATGGGAATCACTCAGATTAGAGGACAGTATAAGCAAATTAGTTAAAATATTTATAAGAGAAAAAAGAAAACTAATTCTTTATGGTGTTTAATTATCTAATCTCTTACATGGTCAAAGTTACTTATATCTTGTCTAATTCACAGAAGGATTTTGAGGATCAAATCAGACATAGATGTGAAGGCGTGAAGGGTCTTTCAAAAACAGGTAAAAGCCAGGTGCAGTGACTCACACCTGTAATCCCAGCACTTTGGGAGGCCAAGGCAGGAGGATTGCTTGAGGCCAGGAGATACAGACCAACCTGGGCAACATGATGAAACCCCATCTCTACAAAAAATAAAAAATTAGCCCGGTGTGGTGGCACAGTTTCAGCTACTTCAAAGGCTGAAGCAAGAGGATCACTCGAGCCCAGGCATTCAAGGTTGCAGTGAGCTGTGCTTGCACCACTGTATTCCAGCCTAGGGGACAGAGCCAGATCTTGTCTCAAAAAAAAAAATGGACGGGGGTAAAGCACTCTATAAATTCAAATGCTAGGTATGCTTATGGACAAGAATATAGATGACACAAATATATTTAATCTAGCCCAATGCTCTTACTTTATAAATGAGAAAATGAGAAGCCAGAATTAGTGAATTACCCAAAAGCAAATGGCCAAGAAGTCAGAGGAAAACTCAAATCCCTTGACATACAGTCAAGTGCTCATGAATCACGGAGATTGCCTTACTTTGGGGTCCCCCAGAAGCGAACTCTGTGGTAAGGATTTGAGTGCAAGTGGCTTATTTGGGAGCCTATTCCAGAGAACACTGGTTGGGCATTGAGAAGCAAGACAGTGAAGAGAAGAGGACAATGAAGCAAGTTTCTACCAACTGGAGTGTCATCCTGTTGGGGAACTCTGCAAAACAGCAGGGATCGTGCACCCCACAGTTATCCCACCGGAGGGCAAGGAGCCGGAGTATTTATCTCATCAGTCATTGGGTGTCAGCTGCCAGGGGAAGTGATAATTCCCCCATCACTTCCAGCCTGCAAGTGGAATGTGCTCCAGTGACCAGAGAATGCCCTTAGGCACAGACTCACAGGACTCTGCCATTGGAGGTTGGTCCAGAGTGCCCAGGAGTGGTACAAGCTGAGAGGACACTGGCTGGTACTGATAGTGTCACCTCCAGTGAGGAGACACTCAGGATGAGTGAAGACATCTGGGTCCTTTGCTGCATCACCCTCTAACAGAAAGTTCTTCCTGACATCAACTTCCTATCTGTTTATCTATAATGCTTATGTTCTGGATCAAGCTTCTTTGAGACCAAAAAGGAATAAATCTAATCCCCTGGATTTTAGATCTTTCACTATCATGGTAGTGGGAAGGACGTGAGTTTAGGAGCCAGCTCTGCCACTATCAAGTGATCTTGGACAAGTTTCTTCCCTTAAAAAAAAAATAAGAGAATAATAAAAACTACCTTTCAAGGTTGGTGTGAAGAGTAACTGAGACTATACAGGTAAAACTCTAGTCCAGTGTCCAGTACATGGAAGGCCCCCACAAAGGTGAATTCCTTTCTAATGCCCAGTCAGAAACTTCTGGTTCTGCTCCAGCTTGTCAATACAAGGCTTAAATATTAATATGATGTTCAGAAATAGGATTTCTGGAAGCAAGTTGGCCAAATAGAAACCTCCAGTGATGTTGCTCTGCACAAACACCAAATTTGACAGCTGTCCATGCAAACAAGCACCTTCAGAAGAACCAAAAATCAGGCGAGTGATCATACTACCTGGTTTTAACATTATATCAAGGAAAGAGGTGCTGAAGAGGGCAAAAAAGACAATCTTGCATTGCCTACCCCCCACATCCTCCAGAAGTGCCAAGTCAGCAGTCAAGTGGAGAGAGAACCTGTGTGCCCAGGGGAGGGGGAGTGAAGTGATTGTGGGACTTTGCATTGAAACTCAGGGCCACCCTGGCACAGGGGAACACAACACAGGGTAGAATTCTGCCAGTGTCCACAGAGGGAGCATTTAGACCAGCATGGCCAGAGGGAAATCCTCTGCCCTGAAACCTGAGTTCTGGCTAGCCCCACCACTGGCTGACAAAAAGCAGCCTGGGGCCTGGGCTAAATTCATAAGATAGTCAGGCCACAAAGGCTGCAATCCTTGGGCAATTCCTGTGGCTTTGCTGGCTTGGAGCCTTGGGGTGTGCATGACCCAGTGAGACACCAATGGTGGTGGCCAAGCCAGTACCTGTATCGTACCTCCCCCAATTACAGGCAGCACAGCTCAGGGAGACTTCTTCCATGAAGAAGAAGACTGGGGACAGGGAAGAGCTCAGAGGACTTTGTTTTGCAACTTGGATTTGCAGCTCAGCCACAGTAAAATAAAGTACCAAGCAGACTCCTGAAGACCCTGAGTCCAGGCCTTAGTTCATGGACAGGATTTCTGGACCCACCCTGGGCCAGAAAGAAACATGCTGCCCTGAAGGGAAGGACTCAGTTCTAGCAGCACTCACCACCTGCTAACTACAGAGCCCCTGGGCTTTGAATAAACATTGGAGGTAGCCAGGCAGCAGTCACCACAGGCTTTGGGTGAGACTGGGCTGGCTTCAGGTGTGACCTGGCACTGATGGCCATGAGGGAGTGCCCATATCACTCCTCTCCCAACTCCAGCAGCCCAGTACAGAGAGTTAGGGAAGAGAATGAGAGCCTTCACCTGGTAATCCAGGGAATTCTCCCATATCTTATCCAAGTTCACCAAGGCAGTACCACCAGGAGTCTTCAAGAGTCAACAGCATTACTGGGCATGAGATACACCCAGTGCTGATACAGCTGCAGTGACCAAAGACTTAGATCACAACACCCAATTCCCTTTGAATATCTGGAAAGGCTTTTTAAGAAGGACAGCTTCAAACAAGTACAGAGTGTGAACATTAAAATAAATATCTACCTCTTCAATGCCCAGACATTGGAAAACATCCATAAGTATCAAGAAAATCCAGGAAAACATGACCACACCAAAGAACTAAATAAAGTATCAGTGACCAATCCTGGAGTAATGGAAATACGTGACCTTTCAAACAAAGAATTCAAAATAGCTGTACTGAGGAAGCTCAATGACTTTCTTGACAAAGAAGGAATACAGAAGCCTATCAGAGAAATTTAACAAAGAGACTGAAATAATAAAAAAAATCAAGCATAAATTTGCAAAGTACCCATATGACAAAGGATTAATAACCAGAATATATAAAGTACACATATTATTTACTCCAACAACTCAACAGAAAAAATCAAATAATCCAATTAAAATGGGCAAAGGATATGACTAGTCATTTCTCAAAAGAAGACATACAAATGTCCAACAGTATATGAAAAAATGCTCAATATCATTAGTCCTCAGAGAAATGCAAATCAAGACTACAATGAGATATCATCCCATTCCAGTTAAAATGGCTTCTATCAAAAAGGCAATAACAAATGCTGGCAAGGATGTAGAGAAAGGGGAATGCTTGTATGCTGTTGGTGGGAATGTAAATTAGTGCAACCACTCTGAAGAACAGTATGAAATGTCCTTAAAAAACTCAAAATAGAACTGCCATATGATCCAGCAATCCCAATGCTGGGTATCTATCCAAAGGAGGGGAACTCAGTATATCAAAAACATGTCTGCACTCCCAGATTTATTGCAGCCCTATTCACAATAGCCAAGATACAGACTCAATCTAAGTGTCCAATAATGGATGAATGGACAAAGAAATTGTGGTGTATATACACAATGAAATATTATGTAGCCACAAAAAAGACTGAAATCTGCCATTTGCAACAACTTGGACAGAACCGGAGAACATTATGTTAAGTGACATAAGCCAAGCTCAGAAAGACAAACCTTGCATGTTCTCACTCATATGTAGGAGCTAAATATTAAAAGTAACTAATCTCATGGAGACAGAAGAATGATGGTTACCAGAAGCTGAGAAGGGTAGCAGGGAGGGGGGATAAAGTAAGGATGGTTAATGTGTGCAAAAATATAGTTAGATAGAACAATACTTGATTATAACACAACAAACTGACTATAATCAACGATAAGTTAGGGTATACTTTAAAATAACTACAATAGTGGAATTGGAATGTTCCTAACATGAAGAAATGGTAAATGCCTGAAGCCAATTACTCTGATTTGATTAATTCATATTGTATGCGTATACCAAAACATCACATGTACCCTATGAAGATATGCAACTATTATGTACCCATAATAACTAAAAATACATTTTTTAAAAAAATAGACTTTCCTGTGCATCTGTATTTAAATACAGAATACAGAGAAACTATAATATCCTTCACTATGACAAAGTTTCAAAACACTTGCTCGAGTCTCGCAGCCAGTTTGTGACAGGGTCAGGACTAGAAAGCAACTCTTAACTCACTCTGTATTAGTGGGGTTTTCCAGAGAAACAGAACCAATAGGATATATATAGATATATAAGGGAGATTTATTATGGGAATTGGCTCATACAATTAAGGAAGCCAAGAAATCCCACAATATGCAGTCTGCAAGCTGGAGAACCAGGAAAGCAGGTGGTGTAATTCAGTCCTAGTCTAAAGGCCTGAGAACTAGGGAAGGA
>CAUYSK010084809.1:0-47937 GCA_963575035.1 Avahi laniger
CCCTCCCTCCCCAGGTCCTGTCCGCCTGCACCGTCCGGGGGCCCTTCCTGGTCACCCCACTTGATGCTGCACTTCCTGTTCCCCTCCTCCCGTGGTGTTTCATTTCCAGGACACCTGTCACTTGGGCACCTGCTGCCCCTACTGACACGGGTGCCTGTGCCTTCCGGGTCCCTCTGCCTCCTGGGTTCTGTGTCCACATCCCGCGGGAGAGAACTGTGTCCCTAGCCTGCCGCGCAGTGCGCCACGGGGCTGAGGGCCTCCGGGTGTCCAGGCGGCTGGGCCGGGGCCCTCGTGCCGGGTGCACAGGGCGACTGTCTGCGGCAGGCCTGGGCAGACAGGAAGGGGTCCAGCCACGTGGGTGCTGCACCCACCCGGGAGCCTGGGACAGGCCGTCCTCCTGGGGCCGCTGACTCCCCAGAGACAACTCCAGAGGGAGGGGTCAGCGCAGTAGACCCTGGGCCCAGGTCCCTGTGCATCGCCCAGGCCCTCCGGCCTCCTGGGGGTCCCAGGTGGGGAGGTGGCACCCCGAGCCTGCAGAGCTGCAGCAGGAGCCTCCGTGGGCCCCACACAGCCCAGCACCGCCCTGCGAGGTACAGGTGCCCTCTGCACCCCGCTTCCCAGGCGCCTGCGCTCAGCACGCCCCCCTTGCCCCAAGGCCGTGTCCTTTGTCACCAACCACCTGGGGAGAGCGTGGGCTGCCAAGGTGGGCTCGAGCTGCAGCCAGGGCTTCTGCCTGGAGGAGGCCACAGTCAGGAGCAGTGAAGGTGACCAGACCAGGCTTTGCTGGGCCCAGAGGACAATCGCCTCGGCGGGTGGGTGTGGCCACGCTCCACACAGGAAGGCAGCCAGCCACGCGCCCACGGCAGCAGGGGAGGCGGTTCCACACGCCAGGGACTGGCATTTTGGTGTCTGGGCAAGAACTGAACTTTCATTTTTATCATTTTAAGTAGTTTTGCCTAAAAATAAAAAAAGCTGGTGCAGGTGGGGAGAGGGAATGGAACCTGAGTGTGAGTGAGAAAGAGCCCGAGCTCCCGCCAGCAGCGGCCTGGTCTCGCGGGGGTGCAGGCATGCGGGGGCTGAGGCGCTGGGTGGGGAGAGACAACAGCCAGAGCCAGGGGTGGCCACGACTTTTATTGAGCTCCGGGGGCGCAGGCGGCTTCCTGGTGCGTCCCTGCTTCCCGTCCTCCCCGGGACACGCGCAGGCGAGGGACCCTCCCAGAACGCGACATCTCAGTGAAGTCGGGGCCGCGGCGCCCTCCAGCACTGCACCCCCGGGCCAAGGCCCGACCTCCTCCGGGCACCCTCTCCCGGCACCCCCCTCGGCTCGCAGGAAAGGCACACCCGATTCCAGCGCACGCCCTGGTGGAGACGTGAGCCCAGACACAGGGGCTCTGGGGGGGAATGGAGTCAGCAGACAGGGCCAAGTGAGAGAGGAGGGGTCTCAGAGCAGCCAGGTCTAGACGGCAGAGGAGGGGACGGTGGGCAGATGTGCTGTCGAAATGCCAAACCGACTCCTAGAACAGACAGGACACTGACACTAAGTAACAACACGTCTAAATGTCTCGTGGGAACCCCCAAAGCATTAAAATCCTAACGCTGCATGCGACGCATGGACAGAGCGGAGCCTAGAGCATTTACAGAGGCGGCTGGGGACGGCGCCGGGAGCTCGCGGAGACACAGATCGGCCTCGCTGCAAGCGTGCACGTGCCGCCGTGGCACACGCCCTTTCTGCGCGTAAGGATTCCCTCGGGATCTGCGGGAAGGGCGGGTGGTCTGTACAGAGTGTGCGAGCCTGGCCCGTGGGCTCGAGCGGGCGGTGACGCGGCTGTCGCGGAGCAGAGGAAACTGGGCAGGATCAGAGTGCGCCCATCCCGGTGACCTCGGACGTCAGCCTGCAACAGACGAGGCACAGAGGAGAGACAGGTCACATCTCACAGATGGATCGGGCCCAGACGGGCCTGCGTGGGGGGCTCAAGTCCTTCAGGTGCCGGAGCCCCCAGAGCCCGCAGGCACCCCAGCCTCCTGAGCCCCACTCCCACAGGGATACATGTGACATGGGCAAGAGTCCCACCCCCAGCACGGCTCCGGTGGGCTGACACGATGCTAGCGGGCAGGCGTGGGGCAGGCGCTGTCCCCAGACTGGCTCCGGCTTGGCCAACACCGTGCTCTGCCCGGGGCCCAGCCCCACAGGCAGGGCAGCCGCAGGGGTGGAGAGAGGGCAGGACTGGCTCGGGACGCGGGCACAAGCCCTGTGGGAGGTCAGGTGGGTAAAGCCAGGGGGTGTCCTCGTCTCCACACAACCCCTCACCCACTTGCTCGGCTACTGGGAGCCGGGCGGGGCCCCGTAGGAGGGGCTCAGGACAGGGACAGGGAGTCACACACCCACACGGCCCTGTCCAGCCCCTCCCACAGGCCCACGTGGGGCTCTGGCAGGAGGACATCCTCAGGGAGCGAGGCCGGTGTGCTCCTCTCACCAGCGGCCGTGAGCTGGTGGTGCCGGCGTCACGGCCCGTGTGGCCACATGGGTGCTGGCTCAGGACCGCACTTGCACAGGACAAGGGGAAGGACGGGGCCCTGCGGAGTTCTCTCCTGCTCTGACCCCGCACTTTTCTCTGGGGATGAAGAGGACAGAAAGGCAGACACCAGAACGCCAGTCCTTCTGGACAGCTCCGCGTGGACCAGGGCCGGCTTTCCAGGGTTTGCCGCCCACAGGAGCCAACGTCTAGGCACTTGTCCAGGACCACATGGGCCACCTGCCCTCCTGGGTACACTGTCACTGTCTGATTCCTGTTTTTCACTGGGGATGCAGAAAGTGAGGGTCAGGGTGAGGGTTGGCCGCGTCCGTGTGGAGACTCCCAGCATCCAGCGGGGGGCCGGGGGGTACCGAGGGGAGGGAGAGCGGAGCCTGGGCCCCCCACACCACGCTGTCAGCTGAGATGTGGGCAGCGGCTGTGAGTCCCTGTGGGGCATCCACATGGAGGCCTCGGCGGCTCACCTGGCGTTGATGAGATACTGGGCAAGGCTGATGTTGGCCGGGGTCCCCGTGATGGTGATCTGACGCTCGGACGACCCTTCAGTGGCGTTGGCAATTTTGATCTGAGCTCCAGACATCTGCCGAATTTCATTGATTTTGGTCCCCTGGCGTCCGATTATGCAGCCTATTAGCTAGAAAAACAGGATGGAGGGAATTTCTTAAAGAAGAACCTGAGACCGCCCCCCAGGAGCACGCGCAGCACCCGAGAGCTTGCCCATCAGCTGCCAGCCTTGGTCTCCAGCCCGAGGCCTAAACGCAGTGCTCCCGAGGGAAGAGGCACAGCCAGCCTCATGGCTGCAGGGTGTCACCTGATCCAGGACCCATGTCGGGGAGATGGGGACTAAGGGCCCCGCCTCTCCCTGCCAGCCCGGAGCTGCCTCTGCTTGGCACCCTCCTGGGGGAGGCCCTTGGGGCCAAGAGGGCGCAGTCTGGACCTCGGCACTTCACACTGGTTTCCACAGGGGCCTGGTCAGGAGAGACCCAAGCCAGGCTGGCGGGTGCTGCGTGGGGCCCAGACGCCAGCGCCGGCTGAGGTCGCGTCAGCAACTTCTGGCTGCATCCTCAGGGTGAGAACGGTTCTGCCCAGACCCAGAGTGGAAGTGGCCAAGCTTGTTGAAGAATGTGTATTTGAAGCCACCACAAAACTCACTGCTGCCTGAAACCTGTCTTTGGATGAACCTCAGGCGAAATTCTGAGGACGTGTCAAACGTTCCCTTTCACTCCCATTCTGTGAGCTCTGTTTAAAGGGGGATGCAGTGGCATCCGGCTGAGGGGGTCGTCAAGATCGAGGCCTTCTCCGTGGCCACGGTCACCCTGTGCAGGCCCCTCCCAGTCCCCTGCTGTGTGGGGGACATCTTGGGCCCCCAGAGAAGATTGCAGAGGAGCCAGCCAGCAACACTAGATTTTCACTTTTAGATGGAACGGAATCCCTTCGTGCTGGCCAGGCCAACGGTAAGAGCTCTGGAGCGAGGACAGGAAAAGGAGTGGCCAGACACGTGGCCGCGAGAGCCAGACCAGAGCCTGCCCTGCGCCGAGGGCCCAGGGGGCGACACCCAGCCCTTAGTCTACTTCTGCTGCCACCTCCTCTTGAGGCCGCTGGTCGGAGGTGTCAGAACCGTGGTGAACCCGGTGTCAGAAACATGTTCTATTCTTCTGTTCTTACATCAAGATGGGCCGCGAGCTGGTGCAGAGGAGGGAAAATCCATTTGCAAACGTGGACGACACAGTCTGCGTGGTGAGCCGCCCCCCAGCCCGGGGAGCACGGTGCCCTGCAAGCTAGCTCTTGTCCTCAAGGAGACCCACAGTGCCTCATGCCATCTCTGCTGGTTACCTAGGTTACGAACAGCTGTCTCACTGGACCATAAAACCGTCAGTCTTTATAAACATCTAGAGACCTCTGCTCTAGAGAAGCCAGAGCGGCCAACTTCCTCTATCTCCTGCCTGTGCCGCTGGCCCCCCCCCACCTCTCCAATCCCGCCCCCACCTCCCCAGGCCCCACAGGCATCTGCCAGGCTTGCCCCCAGCCCCCACCTCTGGGCGCTGCCCACCCCCTCCTTGCTTAAGCCTGTGTCTGGTGCTCTGTGCCCCCAGGTCAGGAGGTGGCTCCCCAGCCTGCACATGGCCACAGTAACCAGAGACCTTGCAGGCCCATCTCTGACTGGGCAGCACCACCGTCCCCCCAGCAGTGTGACCATGGGTCCTGGTAAAATGCCAGCATTCAGGAGGGAGCGCACAGCCCTGGGCTGCCAGGTTCCATGTTGTCCTTTCCTCAGCTGCTGTGGTAGCCCACTTTCCTTTCTAGCACTTTCTGCACTGCAGCGCAGTGGTGCTTGCTGAACCCTCAGTGCTGACAGCCTCCTGTACTCTGATTGCGGTTTGTGCCGCCTCTCCCAGCACAAAGTGCCTGCCTCTTCTCTCAGCATCCGCCTCTGCCCTCAAACCCTCCCTGCCAGCAGCGCCCTGGAGCTTCCTCCTGCTCCCGCCGCCTCCTCCCACGCCCCGGCGAGCTGCTCAGGGCATCTTTCCCCTGGCCGTCGGGGGCACTGCCTCTGCCTGCAGCCTCTCTGCCCTCCTCTGGACAGCTGCGGGGTCTGAGTGCGGGGGAGCAGTCAGCACGCCCTCCACGCTGACCACGTCGCTGTGACTTCTGAAGTGGAGCCCTCCGTGGTCAGAAAGAGATGTGAGAAGGACAGGCTTTTCCCACCGCCCTGCCCTGGGCTTGCTCGGTGCGAAAGAGGAGACCCGCTGGGCCGAGCCCGGCAGCCCAAGGGTGCCCCCACACGGCCCCACTCACACCTGCTGACCCCTACCCCTCAACAGCCCAGAGCTCACTCTCTCTTCTCACCCTTGTGCAGCTCCATTGCAAATTTAAAGAAAAACTACAGAAATATTCTGAAATAACGTGGCCCCTCCTGACCAGACATCAGAGCTCAATCACACAGGAATGGCAGTCACACCTCCCGTCCCCTCTCCCCCTCCAGCCCACTGTCTGACACCTCTGCTTCCTTCTCCCAGAAGGCCCTGGGGGTTCTGCAGCTCAGGACCCGGGAGGGGCCAGGCCCCAGCAGGCAGGTGACCATGGGCACCAGAGATGACGTGGCCAAGAGCAAGCACAGAAGTGGGCCATGAGGGAGGCCCACGGTGACTGTCAGAAACGGACCCAAAGGCCTGTGTCCCCAGTGGCTGTGCTGTGGAGCCTGAGTCTGACGTTCTTGCAACCAAGTGTCTTTCTGCAGGCAAGCTGAGGTGACCTGTGGACGTCGGCATAATCCAACTGTGACCAAGAGACAGATGTGGATGAGATGACAGGCGAGTGTCAGCACAAATGCACATTTATCTCCTTTTTCTCCAAGAAGGTGGCAGGTAGCCCCCACGTGCTGAACATCAGCTCTGGGGAAACGCCTGCACCGCAGCCCAGACGCCGGGGCCCGGGGTGAGCTGGAGGAAGCCCCTGACAGTGCTGCCAATGGCTCTGCCATGAAGCAGCACAGGATGAGGTCCCCCAAAGGCACATGGGGGAGGGAAGCCACCTTCCTTCTGAGGGGCAGGTCTCCCTTACCTAGAAAGACTTCCAGGAAGATGGGGAGTGGGCAGCCAAGAACTGAGAAAACCAGCATTTGTCTGGCCGAAGGAGGCCACAGGAAACAGAGGTGCCAGCTCTCCACAAGACGCTTCATCCTCTTGGTTTAAGTTCATTTCAGTGTTAAACCAAAAGCTTGGCTGAGAGCATCCTTATCTGGTGCTGGTGACACAGTATGATTCAGGTGACTGGCTAAGAAGGAAAAACTCTACAAGGGCAGAAGGTCCACTGGCTTTGTGACCTGGGTGAAAAGACTCAGGAGGGTGACAGAATCCACACGTTCAATGAACCATCGCAGTGGGGGGTTGCAAGAAACCAAAATCCCTCCCTCCAAGAATGTGGGGGCAGCAGCGGTGACCCCTGCCTGGGGAGATGGCTCTGTGCTGCTGCTCTTCAAGTTGGCCCAACCTCAGAAATGCTCATGGGAGACATAAGGCTGGTGACAAAGCTGCTTGGGCGTAAGTGTCTGAGTGGCTCTGAACAGATGTGCGGATTGTGCCTGAAGAACGGCCCTATGGAGGTGGCCTGGAGCAGGCATCGCCACAAGACAGCTCTTCAGGAGGGTTAGTGGCACTGGCCAGATGGCCTTGTGGTCCTGTCCTCTGGTGCCCCTGCTCTCTTCTGCCTTTTCTCCTTTTCATTGTCCGTCTTCCATGTTCAGGACGGGTCATCTCGCTGAACTTCCAAATCTGTGCTTCTGGTTGTTAGCATCCATGAAGGGAAGAGGCAGGGCTTAGATTTCCTGCCTGGCAGGTAAAGGGGTGGAGCAGTGAAGGTTCCTGAATGCCACAGCTCTAGGGCAGAAAAGACCCCTGGACATTTGACCCAGAAGGGGTGCAGCCATCACCACAGACCATACAGGGACTCTCCCTGCTGCTCTGGCAGCTACCCCTCAAGGACACCCTCCATGGTCTCTCAGTTTAGGGTAGTCCAAGGACACAGAGAATAGTCCTTCCTCTCCACCAGACCCCTACTTAGTCTGGGGAGTAATTGGCGTGTTGAGAGGAGCTCGTAAGGCCACACCCTCAGGTGTGAACAGGCTGACAGGCGCTAGATATGGGAATCCAGACCTGTGACACTCAGCCAGCTTCAGGTCTGTTGGAGCCAACTCAGGGAGACTCTCAAGTCTCCAGAGGTGCCAGGGCGTGGGGCAGGTACTGCGGGTGGGTCCACTCCAGAGAACTCCTGGCCACCCTATTCTTCAAGGTTTGACCCTGAGCTGGGGCAGTGCCTTCTCAGCAACTTGGGTTCCCAGTCCAATTCTCAACTGAATTTTGATTAAACCCTGAAGTCCTCTTGGCCCCTTTCTTGTTTAATATTTTAGGGAAGTAAAATCACATGCCTTTTGTGGGCATTGGACACACTTAAATGGGAAAGGAGGAAAGAGATGAAACAGCGGGATTGGGTGGTAAGATTGTTACTGAGCAGGGGTCCCACTGCCCAAGGGTGGCAGAGCTAATAGCCACCCACACCTGGCATTCCCACAAAGGGACAGGGGGTTGCAGGGCATACTCACATCATTGGGAATGGTGAGCTCATGAGTGCTGGCTGGGGGGCTGGCGTCCAGACCTGGGCACACCAAGGGGACATGGTTAGGCTGGCAGGAAGGCTTCTCACGGTCACATCCCAGCATCTGGCTGACACTCCATCGGGCTGGGCAAGGGAAGGCTGGAGGGCTGGCCAGATGGTGAGGGTCAGCATAGCCCTGAGGCTCAGGACCCTGTGAGTTTTCAGTCCTAACTGCAACCCAACCTCTTGAGTCCCAGCATTTCTCAAAAGAAGGAAAAAGAAACCCAAGCAGAATGACATTTCACTGTTTTTTTGGGCACATCATGATGTCACTTTGCTGCCACATTTGTGTAATCTCTCCTAACACCTGGCACAGGCACCCTGGCCAGCCCCAGGCTGAGGGGCAGGGCCATCCAGCATGTCTCAGGGCCTCCACGGGGTGCCCAGGGGACAAGCACACTGGTCACACTGACCCTGAGTGCCCACCCTCCCTGTGTTCTCGGAGACCTCTGGTTCCGAGGCCCAGTCTGCTCACCGGCGCCCCACCTGAATGCTGCCAGTGGCTGAGCTCGCAGAGCTGCCTCTTGCTCAGTTTCTGACCTGATGCCATCCAAAGGCTCTGCACAGCCCGGCTTGGCTACTCAGGCCCACAGGGCAGGTCTCCTGGTTTGGAGCATGGAGACCTAATAGCTTCACTGAGTCAGAAATCAGCTGCTGGACCCAGAGCCAGACTCCACCTTTCCAAATTGAACAGTGGAGACGTGGGGCTACTTTATCCCCAAGCCCAAACTGTTCTCTTTACAACTCTCAGGTAGAAGATGACTTCTCAGAGCTCAGGCACAAGACCTGCTCTGGCTTGAAGAATAGCGACAGCAAAGCCCGCAGCAGGTGGGGAGGGAAGCCACGAGCTGCCCACCTGAGCGGGATGAGCAGGCTCATGGGCCAGAGGCCAGCTCTCCCCGACTCTCTCCTTCTCTCTCCACACTCAGCATTTCCATTTCCTCAGCAGGAGGTGGCTCCAGCCCAGGCTAAAGCTGAGGCCCTGCTTGCCCCTCAGGCCCTGCATGGTTCCCGGCCAGATCCTGTAGCTCAGTCCAGACCCCAGAGCCCCGGGCTCCTCCCTCCACCACCACAGACTCAACTGAGGAGTCTTCAAGATGTCCCGGAACCCGAGCCCCCCATGCCTGCTCTGTGGCCCCACCTCTGCCCCCCCCAGGCCTCAGCCTGGTCTCCATGCAGCCCAGGTTCCCAAATGCACCTCAGATGCCCCCATGACCCCAGGGAGCTCCTGCTTCCTCACGTTGCCCCCTGCCCCCCTCAAGTCCATGTTACGGCCACACCCTGGCACCCCCAGCCCTAGGTGGGTGGCTGCCCACATTCCAGCTCTCTCCTGGCCTCCCTCCCAGGCAGTGACTCCAGGTGGGTGTGGGTCTGGGGGCACCCAACACAGTGGGGGCAAGGCTGGCAGGTGCCAAATGAACCAATCATCCCATATTGTCTGTTATTTGTCTTTTGCATGTCTAAACCTAGAGTTTCTGTTCTTTATCTTCTTTTAGTAAGGATGTTTTCAACAGAACAATTATTTGGTAATTCAACTATCTATATACATCCCATAAATGGTGACAATTAAAATGTCATTTAAGAGATTCTCGGGTGCTGCCTGAGTCACGGACAGGAATTCCTGAACAACGCAGAGCTCAGGGTGAACCCAGAGCAGAGTCACACCAGTTGAACTTGGGATATTCTGACCGAGGGGAGGACAGCATCAGAATTCTTTTTAAGAGGGTACTAAAATTAAACTAATAATTGAAAGACTATCTGTTTAAGACAAATGTTCATCTATCTCAGGACAACATGGCTGCATGGTGAGCACTTTTCTTGTGAGGATGATAATGTTCCAGGCTCTGGGAGACAAGTGATGCCTCCCCAGCCTAAACCTACGCGTGCTGTGGGAGGTCTCGCTGGCGTCAGTCCCGAGGACTGCCACGGTCAGACACTTCTCATCACCCCACCTGATTTCACTCTGCTGTGGCCAGCATATGTGTGCACAGCGGGTCCTAGGGGCCTTGGGGAGAGGAGGGTCATCACACGGCAATGCCCAGGCAGCTGGGGCGCCGGCCATGGGCCAGGAGGCCAGAGTGTGTGTGGCATCTTCCTTAAGGGACCCGGGGACCTGCCAGGTCCCCAGCTTCTCCATCTCAATGCTTGCTCCAGACAGATGCATCTACAGGTCTGCAGGCTGCCCCACACTTTCATGGACATCAAAAGGGCTGTGGACAGCACAGCATGCACCAGCCTTTCTCCTTAAGAGTTTTGCTCATGTCTCCTATGAAACACACTTTTACAGTGCAGACCATGATAAGTCCTCCCATACCTGCTCCCACAGACCGCGGGTGCACCCTGACTGGACCCTACCGCGACCAGGTGCTGCGCTGAGTCCCCTCGGATCCCCCAGCTCCAGCACAGTGGGGCCCCGGCCAAGGCTGGTCCACGGCCCTGGCCCCCGGAAGCTGCTGACCGCACACGGATGTGAGTGCCACAGGACCGCAGAGCGCGGCCGGTGCCTGCTCCCCCAGTGGGCTGTTTACCTGACGACTGGCCCATCAGATTTTGAGCTTCTTCGGAGGAGTGTAAAGGCAGCTTTTCTCCTGGAGAGCAAAGAAGAGACAGGTTTAATGTTTTGCCCTCAAGGAGATAAGCACGGTCCCTTCAACTAGGGAAGCTCAAAATATGACTGGCGCAGGCACAGCTAAGCCATGTCCGGTGGCCCACTCAGCCACGGCCACAGGCGTGGCTCTGCTCTGCCTCTCTGGGGAGGGACATCCAGCTGTGCCCAGTGACTCTGCCTGCCCGCCACCGTGCCTGGGGACGGGCTGGGGTCCCTGCTTCCCGAGGCAAGGCAGAGCAGGGCCGTCCTGGTGGGCGCCACCCGTGACGTACAGTGGCTTCCTGCAGAGCAGCGCCCACACCTGCTCGCCTGCACACTTCCCCCTGTTCGGAAACGCGCCAGGGCTGGGCACGTGCACGCCTCCAGCAGGAAGCCCCTGCAGCTGCCCGGCAAGCGCGGACCTTGGCGGGCAGACATCTCTTCACAAGCGAGGGCTCAGCAAGGCCAACCGTGAGGGACGCTGGCCACAGTGGGGGACAGACAGACTGACCTCCCCCACCCAGTCCCGAGCACTCCACTGCTGCCGGCCCTGCACCAGCGACACTCAGCTCCACCTGCACCTGCTCTACACGTTGCACCGAGCAAACAGTTCAGAGACAGCCCCCAGGTGAGAAGAGAAGGTCAGAAAAGGGCTGGGTACGTACCGGGGAAAGCGGGGTTGGTCTGTCCGAGGGGAGGAAAGGGGGTTTGCTGCATGGCCAACTGGTGGAGCTTGGTCAACTGCTGGGGTAGGAGGGACACGAGAGCTAAGAAGGTTATTGTCATCGAGTACAAGTCACACCAAATCAAAACGGCAGTAACAGAACTGTGCACAGATAGAGCCATGCGGACACATGGCGGACGCGGCAGACTCAAGGACTTGGCCTGGGAGAAGCCAATGGGGCCCGCCTTGCCGGCTTCGGGCAGTGCGCAGGCGGTGCCGGGGCCGCCGTGCTCCCTCCTAGGCTCCTGGGCAGCTCCATCCGGACCAGCTAGGCCTCTCTCACCAGGCCGGTGTGGACAGAGGCTGGCCAAGGCCAGTGGCCCGTGGAGGCTCTGAGCCACAGAGCAAGGTCACCTGGGCTTCTAAGAGACTCAAAGTCAAGTCACTACTCAGGAAACTTGAGCTGTCACCTGTGGGGTCCACAGCGCTGCACAGACCTTGCTCTGGCCCCAGCCCTGAGTGAGGCTCGGCACGCCCCCGCCAAGGGCCTGGCTTTTCCCAGGGGGATCTGGGGGCTCTCAGGACCCACACACCTGCCCTCCAGACACCTCCAGGGAGCGTCTTGTCTCCCTGGGGCTGCAGACTGTTGGTGCTGGGACGGCCGCGGAGGCGCTGAGGGGTGCAGGGCACTGGTCTGGAGGTCGTCTGTGCCTGTGGCCCCGGCACCCGCAGGCCACACGCTTCCCAAGGGGAGCTTTGACTCAGTTTCTTTAGTTATTTTTTCTTAGCCTCGTTTCTTAAATAAACACTAAAAGTAGCAGAGGATAAAGATAAATGTGGCGAGACGAAGCCATATCTTGGGAGCAAGGGAGCAGGCTGAACGCCCGGAACCCATCCACGCTCTGGAGTCCGGGGCTGCTCCGCGGAGGGTGTCATGGGCCTGCAGCCAGGGCGCCAAGGTGTGTGCTGGGTCTCAGGACCACCCAGGCCGGGAGGCTGCACATTTGGGGAGAGGTACCTGCCTCCCAACCCAAACGCAACCCTGCGCAGCTGCCTGTGCACTGAGCTGGCCCCAGATTGGTGCCCTCTCCACAGCCAAGCAGGTGACAAGATGGGGGTGCTGTGAGAGGCCACCACAGCCACTGAGGGTGGGGACACCTGGGCAGCAGAGCTGTTGTCCCCAGTAAGAAGGGCTGGCTTCCAAGGGTCTGCTCAGACCCCTCCACAGGGCCCTCTGGCCCCGTGGGGTCTGTGTGTGGCCTCCCAGGAGCAGGGCACCTTCCCTGAGAGTGTGGCCCCTTCCTGTCCCAGCATCAAGGGGCTGCTCCCCTGCCTGGGCTTCCCTGAAAGCCTCGCAGCTGGGGCAGGGCTGGGGCGGGGCCAGGCCTGCGGGAACAGGGCTCTGGCGCATGGGCGGGTCAGGCTGGCCTCTCACTTCCGTGGGCCAGGTCCTGGCATGGAGGTCCACACAGACCCCGTGGCGAGCCTGCAGCGTCCCATCACGCCATTAAGACAGAACCTTTGGTGCGTGTGCATGAGCTGCGAGATCGGGGCGTTTGTTGCCGCGGCAAGCTGACAAATACCGTGTGTCTGGCCTGGCCCCTGGAGCACCTGCCTGCCAGAGGCACCTGGTGAGCACTGACGCCGGGCACATCTCAAAGCCCCCGGCCTCTTCCGCCTTCTTGGCTGTGCCCTGATTGGAGGCACTTGGGCTGGGCCTGCTCGGGAGGACACCTTGGCTGCAGCTGTCGTGGCCAGGAGGTGCGAGGAGCCCCAGTGAGGGGACACGGAGACTTGGGGTCAGACTCAGCTTTCCGAGTCCCCAGAAGAGGTGGCAATTGTCAAGGCCACAGCAGGGCCTGGGGGGAGCCGATGGTGTCCCTGCCTGCTCACTAGCTACTGCCCCAGGTGGACGGTGCTTGGTTCTGGTGTGGGCGGCACCTGCGCCTGCCTGGACCAAACCCTCGTAGGCACGGTAACAGACACGTCCTGGAGTCTCCACAAGGTGCCAGAAGAGCCGACCCAGAGACACTTCCCCCAGGACTCCAGCTGCAGACACAGGGACAGCTTTGTGCCTCTGGGTGAGGCGCAATCCCTGAGGTGGCTGGAGACCCTGCTCTGCGCGGAAGCAGGTGAGCTCAGGGATCCTAGTGAAGTGTCCCTCCCGGACTCAGGCGCCCAGGGAAAGAGCACGCACCCCACCTACCGCGTCCCAGGCGAGACTGCCCGTGGCGGATCAGGCGCCTGCCTCCTGGGTACTTGGCCCCCAGCCGCCTGCAGCTGATTCGCACAACCTCCCCCCACTCCCTGCCACCTCTAGATGGCCCCGGAGCCTTTCTGTGACAGTAAGGCGCGAAGGACACACGCATGTGTCCCGTCACCCGGGTCACCTGAGGGGTGTCTGACGGGGCCAAACCCACCCACAGGGAAGAGTCCGACAAGGAAGACACTGACTGCAAACCCCCAGGATGGAGTTGGCACCCTCAAAGGACATCAGGGAAGGGCAAGGGCCAGTGAGGCTTGGCTCAGGGTGAGGGTCACGGCTGGGGCACGGGGGAGCCTTGGGGAGGTGCCCGTGTGGCTGCTGACAGCTGCTGTCTCTGCTCTCGCCCGCTTGCTGCTCACCGCAGTGGGGCTGGGTGCCGGGCAGGTGCTCACGTGTCCACCAGCTGTGCACCCCATGAAGACAGAGGACGGAGGACAGGGCCCTCTCTGGTCTGTCCCCGCACTGCCCGAGACTGCACAGCCTTGCCCTGGTCAGGGTTGGGGATGGGACTGGGCCACGCCTGGGTCCTGAGGCCAGGGACCTGGCCAGAGTTGGCTCTGACCCACCGTGTGGAGACAATTCGCCTGGTCTCCCTGGGCCCCGGCTGCCCAGTCTGCAGACGGCACCCACGGCAATCCACGTGAAACTCAGCTGGCAACGCTGGTATGCCCAGGGCTGTCCCATCCCCTGCGTTCTGGCCCCTCCCCCACCCCCAGTCACGGAACCCACCGGATGGTGCAGGTGAAACTTGGAGTCTGGCGGGGCTGGCGCCAGCACCCAGAGAGACTCACGTCCAGAAAGTCAGAGATTCTGGAACTTACCCCCTCCTGCCTCAACATGTTTCCTGCTTTTTACAAAGGAACAGCCAAACCATCACATAAATCTCTCCCCCTCCCCACCACACACCTGGGTGACCACTAGGAGGGCGGGGCTGGCAAGGCCACGCCTGTGAGCACAGGGGAGGGTCCTGTGGGTCCCACCTTGGCTCCACCTGTGCTTGGCCAGGCCACTTCGCCTCTTTGGGACTCAATTCCCACATTTTTAAAGGAGGGAACAGGACTAAGTGCTAAGGGGCCATCCACTTTTTGAGATAATTCTGCCATTTAAAAAAATCAGACTTTTGCTTCTCAACAGTGTCTCCAAGTCATTGAGGGCAGGTAAAAAGGAGGGAGGGGGAGGGGAGGGGAGGTATCCCATTACAGGTGTTTCTCTGTAACTTGTCTTTTGCACGTAATGTTGTATCAGAATAAAGAACAAATGCTGAAATTGCAAGTGCTGGTGAGTCCACCACGCAGCGCACCAGCGCCAAGGGAAGGCGCCCTGCTACCGCCACTCAGGTCAGGAGCAGGCCGCCAGGTGGTTTCAATGTATTCATGTTTCTCCTCCCAGGAAACGCCTGTCTCTGTCTTTTGCCCATTTTTCTCAATGGGCTGATTTTTGCTGATTTCACAAATCCTCAGGCACTTCAGACACTAATCCTGCCTCAGTTATACATGCTGCGCAGATCTGTTCCCCACTCTCCTTAAGATTTCTTTAGAGAAACAGAATTCCAAGTTTTAATGTAATGAAATTCATCAGTATTCCCCTTTATGGCCTGTGCTTATGTTTTGTTTAAGAAATCTTTCCCTGACCCGAGAACAGAAGGACATTCTCCTGTATTGTCTTCTAAAAGTGCTTTTTCTCTCGTGTTGAAGTTCTTGATATATGAGAGATGTTTTTGTTTATGTCTTTAAGTCACGATCCATTTCCCCACATGGATGACCACGTCTGGGCATCGTGTGGACCATCCGGTCCCTCCTGGGCTCTCACTGAGGCTGTCGCAGGCTGGGCTTCCCGCCCATGTGCGTCGGATCCTGGGCTGTCTTGACCCAGTGGTCTCCTCGTCTCTCAATTACTCTAATCAAAGTCTATGTCTTTGCATTCACTAGGACAGACCACCCTGTCACGCCTTCTCCTCACCGATGGGTGTCTTGATCTTGGCTTATGCTCTTCCATAAAAAATTTAAAATGGCATTTTAAGTTCCTCAAAAAATCTGCTGGGATTTTGATTGGAATTGTATTGCATTTGTGTATCAATTTAGAAAGGATGGACATCTTTAGGATACTTAGTATTTCTACCCATGAATATAGTATCTCTCCATTTATTGTGGTCTTTTGGTCTTCTTTAACTTTCAATAAAGGCAACTTAAAAAAAAGTCTTCTTTTCACTCTTGGTTTCCAATTATAGTATTGTGTCACTTGCAACAGAGATATGTTCTGATAAATGCGTCATCAGGCAACTTTGCTGTCGTGCAAACGTCAGAGTGAGCTCGCACAAACCCAGGTGGTGCGGCCTATGCCTGGGCTGTGTGGTACAGCCCACAGCTCCAAGGCTGCAAACCTCCACGGCTGGCCACTGTACTGAATCCCACAGGCAGCTGTGACACAAGGGTAAGTATTTTGTATCTAAACACAGCTAAACAGAAAAGGCACAGTAAAAATATGGCATGAAAGGTAAAAATGGCACACCTGTTTGAGGCCCTCACCACGAATGGAGCCTGCAGGACTGGAAGTTGCCCTGGTGAGTGGGTGCCGAGTGCGTGTGAAGGCCTCGGCCGTTCCGCGCACTGCTGTAGACTTCATAAACACTGCACTGCTAGGCTACGCTAAGTTTATTTAAACCTTTTTTTATTTCTTCAGTAATAAATCAACCTTAGGTTATTATAATTTTACTTATAAACTTTTAAATTTTTTAACTTTAACTCTTTTGTAATAATACTTAGCTTAAAACACAAACATTCTACAGCTGTACAAAAATACCATCTTTATATCCTTTTTTTTCTTTGAGACAGAGTCGTACTCTGTTGCCTGGACTGTAGTGCAGCGGCGTCAGCCTAGCTCACTGCAACCCCAAACTCCTGGGCTCGAGGATCCTCCTGCCTCAGCCTCCCAGGAGCTGGGACTACAGGCATGCGCCACCACACCTGTCTAATTTTTTTTTTTCCTATTTTTAGTTGCCTGGCTAATTTCTTTCTATTTTTAATAGAGACAGGCTCTTGCTCTTGCTGAGGATGGTCTCAAACTCCTGATCTCAAGTGATTCTCCTGCCTCAGCCTCCCAGAGTGTTAGGATTACAGGTGTGAGCCACCATGCTGGGCCTATATCCTTATAAGTTTTTTCATTTTAAAAATTACTTATTTTAAAAACTTTTTTGTTAAAAACTAAGACATCAATGCTCACATCGGCCTAGGCCCGCACAGGGTCAGGACCATCCGTGTCCCTGGCTCCACCTCCACGTCTTGTCCCACTGCAAGGTCTTCAGGGGCAGCAATAGGCACGGAGCTGTCACCTCCCAGATGACAAGGACTTGTGGATACCTCCTGAAGGGCCTGCCTGAGGCTGGTTTACAGTTAACTTTTTTTTAAAGTGGAAGGAGTACACTCTAAAATAATGACAAAAAGTACTGCACAGTAAGTGCACGAACCGGGAACATAATCGTTTATCACGTTGATCACCATCATCAGGCATTACGTACTGCGCACAATTACACGCGCTGTATCTACACCACAGACGCGTAACAGGCGCCACTCGGCACGTGGACCACGATCACCCTCTCGGTGGTGGCGCTAATTTCCGTTGTCTTACTTTCCGATTGTCCTGCCTTTCTGGGGCTTCTTTTCTGCCCCACTCTTCCTCTGCTGGGCTGGTTGGTGGTTTTCCCCTCACCCGCCTCCCTGTGCTGCTGCGGAGGTTGTGTGACCGACCGTAACTCGTGCGCTGGCCGTGGGAGCCCTCGCGGAGTGACGCGGCACACCCCCGCTCCCCGCACCGCCCCGTGGGCTGTTTCTATCCACTCAGCGCCACTACACGGATCACGCCACGCACCACTGCTCCCTGCGTCTCCAGCCTCCTCGGGGTCACTTCCTTTTCCCAAAGGCCGTCTGCTGCAGGCCGCCAGGTCCGGAGTTAGTCTGAACACAGCCGCGTTCAGGCCCGGGGAGCACCCCCTCTCGGGACAGGGCTCGATGCTGCGACTGCTCCTTGCCGTACGTCACCTTCCGGCTCCCTCGCTGCTGGCGAGGCATCAGCCAGGTTTCTGCCTGCCGTCCCCTGTGACAGTCGCGCTCTCTCTGAGCCTGTCTGGGGTCTGATTCTGGACTCTGGGGTTAGGTAATTCTATTTTGCTGCATCTGAGACGGATTCCTCCCGCTTTGTCCTGCTGGGATTTCTGAGCGTGAGGATCGGCTTCTCTCATTAACTTTGGTAAATCCTCTGGGTGTGTCTCTTGGAACTTCGCTCTCTGTTTTGTGCTCTCCTCCCGGGGCTCCAACTGCATGCCCGCTGCTCCCGCTCCGTCCTGTGCCAGTGTTTCTCAGACTTGCCGGTGCAAACACGTCGCCAAGGGCTGCTGGACAACGCAGAGTGTGATTCTGAGCAGGGCAGGTGGGCGGACGGGCACGTGAGGGCTGCAGGGAGCCGCTTTGTGTGTCTGATCCGAGGGCAGGGGTCCAGAGAAAAGAAAGATTTACCCCAAGCCTGCGGTGAGGGGTGAGGAGCGGCTGCGGCAGCCCTGCTCTGCGGCAGGCAGTGGGTGGCGAGGCTTGTCCGCGCCGCCCCCACTCCCAGCGCAGGATCTTGGGAAGCACAAGGCTTCGGCACCAGAGGCCGGGCCCATCCACTGGTGCCTGTGGGCCGTGGTTCTGGCTCCTTCCCACATCATCGCCACCACCGAGAGGGCCATCTCACACCCTCCCCACACGTTCTGCAGGGAGACTGAAAAGCGAGAGGGGAAGGCGCCCAGCACAATCTGCCCAAATCTCTGCAACGTGCGCGATGACCACAGAGCCTACATTTGCTCCTCACGTGTCCCCAGAGAAGAGTGCACCACACACAGGGTCCCTGTGGTTGCACAGCTAGGATGAAGGGACACTTCCAATGCAATTTCTGTCATTGTGACACATGCTTGTTCAATTTCCCCACGATTTATTCACTAAAGAACGAACTCCTCAGCAGACACCGGTGCCCACTTCGCTCCCCGCACAACCTACCGCTAATGCCTGGTGACGGAGGAGGGTGGCCTCATCCCACTCCCTGACTCGGCCCAGCCTACTTCCCGCCCAGGCTTCCATTCCCGCGTCTGCTCTGCAGGGTGGTGCAGGGCCGGGTGGCACGTTCTCTGTCAGCGCCAGCGTGTTGTCTCTTCCTGCTCTCAGCACCCCTTTGCATGACAGGGTGCTGCCTAAGGGAGGCGAACTCTGCAAACTAGAAATACAGATTCCCGTGAAGAAGGGTATTTTTCAAGTTCACTAATTTCTTCCAGGAAAAAGTAATTCCTTCCTGGTGTCACTGTCCCACCGTAACCACAGGGACAGCAAAACTGGAGGAGGGAATCGAGCTGTCCGTTGGATCCTCGGTGTGTCGTCCAGCCCCTGCGCCCGCCCCGTCCCCGTTTGCTGCTGTCTCTCTTTCTCGGCTCCGAGACCACAGTGACCTGACGCTGGCAGGACACGCAAAGGTGTGGGACGGTTTCCACAGTGACGAGTGGCTGCCTGGAGCGCTGGCCCAGACTGGACCGAAGATGACCCCACGCCCATTCCACCCCTCCAGAGTCCCCCGGCTGCAGGCTGGGGCGCGGCCTCTTCCACGCACCTGGGCTCTCCGAGCACCGTGAGCTTCCGGGAGGCTCTGGGGAGAGCAGGGAGGGCGGCGCGGGAGGTGCTCAAACAGGAGTGAACTAAAAACATGCACGCTTCGGTTTTAGATAAGGAAATACTTAGATCTAAGGAACACATTCCTTACCATCTTCGCGTCCAACGTGGGGCCCACAAGCCCGGCACGAGGTCGAGCTCAGAGGCGGCTGCAGTATACACGTCAGCCACTCCGCTGAAATGAACTTTGTATTCAATCACATTGTAAAACGATATTATTTAGAATTGTTATATTTGTGTTCTAAGAAATTGAAGCTTTAAAAATTCCTGCTAAATACTAAGCTCAGATAGAAATTGCCCTCCGGGCCATCATCACCTGTGTCCCTGAAGAGTATTTTATTTTTGTTTTCAACGGATCACCTAAGTGACTAGCCAAGTCTTCAATTTTACCTGCCTGCTAGAAAAGCCTTCATGGAAGCTTCTACTCTTCCGTTGTTGACGGCTGCTCACCAAGCCCCACGGTACTGAGAGAGAAAACAGCAGGTTTTCACAGCCGATGCACGACGAACCACCACGTGGCCTGGGCCACGCCTGCCACTATGACAAAATACCTCAGATGAGGTAATTTGTAAACAGCACAAATTTATTACTCACAGCTATGGAGCCTGGAAGTCTGAGATCAAAGTGCCAGGAGTTTTGGTCCTAGGACGGCCGGGTCTTTGCTTCCCAGAGGCACTGTTAGCACTGTGTCCTCATGTGGTGGGAGGGTGCAGGGCATGTGGACGTGGAAGCCCCTTTCCTGGGGGCGCTGAGCCCAGGCACGGCCGCGCACCCCTGGGGGCCCCACCTCCTCACACCTCACCTTGGGACTAGGTTCCAGCATATGGATTTTGGAGGGACACAAACATTGTAAGTATTTTAAATCTCTACCATATGCAAGGAGGCGATTATGTAACAGTTATACGTTAGTTTAAACCAATCTGAAACATCTGTAAAACACCCGTTTATAAGAGATACTAAGAAAGTTACATGGGAAAGAGATAAACAACCAATTAATATAGAAATCAATCGATCAACCAAACCAATCAAAATCTCTCTCTCACACTCGTGCGCGCACCCACAGCCTGGGGGATTTCAGACCAGCGACTCCAGTGTCCGCCCCGCAAAGGCCTCAGTGGGAGCTGCAGGCCCCTTGGCCACAGAACCACAGGAGACCCGCAGGTGTTCACCGAAGGGTCCCTGTAGTTCTGAACATCCGACTCTAGAACTGTTGTCTGGGGTAAGGATAAACATGAGCCCAGTCAGTTAAACTGCCCTTTGCCAAGAATGCTGGACACTGCATTTCCTTTGAGTTCTAGAGCTTGACAAAACCCGAGTGACCAGGCTTTCAAATCTGCTTTTGCACACACACGTGCATTTCTACGTGTGCCAGCTGCCCTGCACCCAGCACCAAATGAAGACTGGGCCACTCCGGAAACTGGGCCTCTGACCCCACTGGGCTTCCATTTTGATTTTCTCTCACTTGGGATGTTCTACTGGGAGGTGTCGCACCCACCCACGCGCAGCGCCCCCAATGCACGCACACTCACGCCTCACACCGTCCACTAGGCTCAGACTGAGTGAAGCCCTAACAGCACGCTCTGGTCGGGGGGACGTGGGGGTGTGAGGTGGCCACAGCCTGGACTTCCTGCGTGGGGACATGTGGGGACGTGTCTACAGTTGATCACCCGAGGACGAGGCGTTGCTGATTAGAGAACGGCAGAGTCACCACGGGACCAAACCCAGAAACGTTAAACCTGCCTCTGGGGGCAGGTGGGGAAGGACTTTTCTTTATCAGTGTTTCCCTATCATTTGAGTCATGTGTTGCTTTATGAAAATTTTTTTAAGAAAGGAAAAACCATCGGTATTTGTTTTCAGCTCAACAGAAATGTTCCTGCAGTGACAGTGAATCGAATCTCTATATTTCAAATACTTATTCATGTTAGTTAATTTTTAAAACCCTCCCCTGACCTGATTCACATCTTATTCAGATGAACGTCTCCTTCCTCCTGAACCAAAAGCAGGAGGGTTTGCAGAAGGCCCCGGAGCACGCGGGCCGGCCCGCAGCCGCCGCCTGTCTGGCACAGAGGCGCCCCTCAGGGCCGCAGAGCAGCGCACGCGGAAACGCGCCACGAGGAGCAGCTGCTGAGCGGGGCAAACACGCTCAACGGCTTAGAGAAGAGAAACAGCCCCGGAACGGCCGCCAGGTGTGCTCCCGCTGCTGCAGCACTCGGTGGCTTCCGGGCCTGGCGCCTCCGTCTGTCCCTTCCTCACTCTTGCTGGTCTTCCCAGCACCGACCAGTACAGACCCCACGACCCAGTGGACCCAAAGCCCTCTCGGGAACAGCCCTTCATCTCTTGGCCCCTTGGCCACAGGCCTCCGGACAGAGGGGCAGGACGAGGGCCAAGAGGCATCTAGGATTTTGCTCCTCGAAGTCCTTTCACGGAGTCTCCGTCCTCTGCTCTGAGGCTGCATCCAGACGGTGACATCTCAGGAGGTGGATGTCTGGGGCCCACCCAGCCCCTCGGGGCCTCTCCCTGGCTCTGGGATGGAAACGAAGGCCTGTCCCATGTGCTTTCGCCAGCTGGGCTCTGTACACGGATGGCCCTGTGTGCCAACCAGGCTCTGAAAGGGGGAGTTTGGCCTCACTAGGCACTTACGTGTTCTTCCCAAGGTCTCTCTGAAGACCTTTTGGTACCATCGCCGGCTTCGTGGGTGCACGCCAGCACCGTGCCAGCACCCGCCCACGGAGGGTGGACACGCACCCTCGCCACCCTGTCACGTGGCTCCTGCACGGGCCAGGAGCTGTTCTACAGTTACCGTCCGGGCCCCGTGTGGGAGGCAAGCCCTGGACCACAGCAAACAATCGAAACAATTTGACATCAGGCCAAGTCCTCAACACAAGCAGAGTTAGTGCTAAGAGGTTAAAAGGTTATTCCAGGTCATATGGATACGACACAGGTCAGGAACACTGAGAACGGATTAATATTATTGTGTAATATTAATGTTGGCAGCAATGAACAGCGGCATGCAAGAAGGTGGTGATAACGAGAAAGTAGGGGTGAAGGGGAGACACAATGCACACTCACATCCGGGTGAGGGATGGCGTACTGTCCCTGGATGGTGTAGGCCTGCAGAGAGAGAGACACGCGTCAGCCCACTGCCCAGCGCCGTGGCCCTTCCCCGCCGGCTGCCCTCCCTGTATCTCCACCTGCCCCACTTGCGGACCAAGGGCCAGCCCTCCAAGGGCAGCCACGGGACCCTCCAGGGATAGACCCGGGACTGGCGGCCCAGGCAGGGGGCAGGGATGACGCAGCCCCGGCACTTCCCACTCTCACTTCCCTGCACTTCTTGAAAGCAGAACATCTAAGAATTAAGAATGATCTGTCTGACCTCCAAGGAAGAGGTCCACTAATTATTAAACTTTTGGAAATTTAATCAACCATCCGAGTAAATATTTTTGGGAAATATTTACCCCGAGAAACCCAAACAAAGACAGAAAACTTTAAAAGATGACCAAAACCAATGTTGCAAATGCCAGATGGAGCAGGAAATGGATCTAAATCCACCTCAGGACTGACCCAACTCATCACCTTTCACGTGAAATCTCCAGTGGGCAGCCCCTGGGCCAGGGGTGGGGGGCGGGCGGCTGCTGTGACTGTTGACACGCTCATGGCACCCCCAGAGGGCTCAGGCGGGTTTCATTGTTGCCTTTGCCTTTGAACAGTGGCCCCGACCACCGGCAGCCTCTTCCCGCCGACCTTCGCTCTGCACCCTGGAGGGTGGGGTGGCCCCGCCTGCCTCGATGGGCCCATCGCTAAGACACCTCAGTGACTGAAATTCACGGCCAACAACCAATGAACCACACGGAGTCAAGGGAGAGTTAAGACCACAGACAAGCTGTCAGGACTTGGTGACATGCAAGCTGCCACGCCAGGCCTGGTGGTGGCATGGGTGTGGAGGGATGTGGCCTCCAGCCCCTGGCCACGCCTGGCCCCACACCACTTCCTGTGGGACCTGAGGCACCCACTGTGTCCTTGCATGGGTCCCCACGCACCCTATAGGGATACCTCGGGGAAGGCCACGTGTCCCCTCTGTGGACCCCAAACCCTCCCACAGGTTTTGAATCTGCCAGGAGTTTTCATCACAAACAACTCAGCCTGGGAGTTAAAGGCCAACCGACCCCTGGACAGGGACCTGGCTGCAGCCCGGCTTCAAGCAAACCCGACCCCAGCGGAGGGAGGCCCCGGCCTGGGAAGTAAAAGCATCTTATCAGACCCAGCCGCGCCCTAGACACGGAGAGCTGTGAGCTCGCGGCCTGCACGAAGGCTGTGGAGGGCCCTGTTCAGGTCCAACGTGTCACACAGCGTGAGGCCCCGGGGCTGTGATGCTCGGGGCTGCTGTCCTCTCAGCCCGCACATGTCTGGCTGAACTCCAGGGCACAAGGAATTCTTTGTTCTAGACCCTTTAATTTCCTGATTTGTCTTTTTATTCACGTCACGTGATGATGTTTTGTGGCTGCTCGCTCCTAGCAGGCTCTGCCTGAATGAACCGTTATCGCTGACCCCCCACGCCAGAAACTCTGGGGGCCCACAGCAGCGGGCGTCCTCTCATCCTGACCAGTTTGGCAGTAGTGGCCTGGGGCCGATTCTCAGCCACCGCCCTGCGGCTGTGCTTTGTGCCCCCAGAACTGGTGCGTGGGGGCTGAGTCTCAGGGGCCCGCAGGGCGTCTCCTCAGCTCTCACTCACACCCGCTTCTGAGGTCCTGTCCTGGCAAAGTGCTACTCCTGGCAACCTGAGCGCAGAAGTGACTCCGAGGGGCTGCTGTCCCCTGTCCACCACCCAGGCTGAGTCAGGGCAGTTGGGCTGTGCTCTAGAAAGGCTGACATCTTAGCAACAGCCTCGGCCATAGCAACCCTCGGCCGCGGTAAAGCAGAGAGGCGCGTGCTGCAGCCCATGCCGCAGGTGGAGAGGGGAGCCCAGCTGTGGCCCGGGCACTGGCCAGAGCGGGACCTGTGACCCCAAGTCTGTGGTTTTACAGACTCCACATTTGACTGTATTAATGCACCTTCCTTTTGAATAAAAGTACACATTTTACCACAGATACTGTCATGGTTTGTTGAAACATTAGGGTGGAGTCCACATAGGCTACTAACCCGCTAACCAGCCATGAACTTTGGGGGAGGCACTGAGACGGAGTTCTGAGCCAGGACTCGCTGCTGTGGGACCTGCGGCCCCGCATCCCTGGTCAGTGAGGCCCAGGGCCGGCCCCTTAGGAGGGACACACAGGTCCCTGTCTCTCTGGGCCATTTCCTGACCTGTGAGGGGGGATGAACCCTGCCCCAGGGTGGCCCTGACAACAGGCTGTGCACGCGAGGGTTCCTTGCCAGGGCAGGACAGACCCGGGTGTGAGGCGGGCTGGGGGGACACGCGGCTGGAGTGGCGGACCAGGTCTGTTCTGACCCGTGCAGGCTGCGTGCGAGGTGCCATGCTCCTCTCGGTGGACACACGAGGACACTGCCTAGTGTAGATCTGATAAGATTCCTTTACATCATAGAAAAAACATGAGAAAAAGTTGTATTTGCCTTTTCTCTTTCTTGTTAAATGTAAAAGTAACACCTCGGGCCATTCTCTCCTGGCTGGGGTCACCCATGGGGAAGTCTGAGTCTCAACTCTCCCTCGAGCAAAGACACACATCGCGACCGACTGGACACAGAGCTCTTCCAGGCCACCCCCAGCTGACAATTTCAAAGTCCGTGGACTGTGGGTGCTGCAGTGACCCGGGGGGCACGAGAGAGGGAGCTGGGGCAGGGTCTCGTGCCTCCGCTCCCCCTGAGGCTCTGCCAGGCTGGCGCCACAGACATGGGCGCTGTGCGCGCAGGGGAGGAGCTCCTGGCCACAGCGGGGCAGATGGCCACCCGCCAGGCCGCTCTTCCCTCTCTTGTGTCGCACGGGGAATGCACTGGGGTTTGGGAACGCGCACTGCAGGAGAAATGGGACGCCAGCTCTCACGTTCCTAGTTGCCTCCAACAGGGGATGCGCCTGTCCTTTGACTATAAGCTTCCTAAAAGAACCCAAGAACTAGTGTCCCCTGGGCAGACCCTCCTGCTGGGCCAGGGAGCCCCTGGGAGAAGGCGAGTGCACAGGGCCTCTGTCCCGCCCGGAGCCGGGTGTCGGCGGGAGAGCTCTGTGTCCAGCGCGGGTGGGAGACGTGCACGTGAGAAGGCGAGAAAACCTGAGTGCACTAACGGGCAGCGGCGGGTGCTGCAGTAAAAGGCTGAGGTTGGCAGTGGAGGCCGCGAGCGGGTCGGCTCTTACCTGACCACCTGCAAAAATGACAGGGGTGGAGGCGGGCTTTGGGCGGTAGGGAATGGTGGCACCTTTCGGTGGGGACTAGGAAAAGGGACAGGAGAGGGAGAGAGAGCGTTAGAGCAGCTCCACAGCACAGTGGGGAGGCCCTTCCCCAGCCCCCACCCTCCCGGAGCCCCAGCAGCGGCAGCAGCACCAGGTGGAATCCCACGTCCCTGCTGCCCGTCCCCTCCAGACGGGCTCCTTCTCACCAAGCCCCTGGGCGAGCCCTCCTGTGAGTGACCACCCGGACCACCCGCCCTAAACATGCCCCTGGGGCTGGCCCAGGCAGGACGCAGAGGCTCCAGGCAGCGTGGGGTCCTGGGGGTCAGTGCTGTGGAGAGAGGCGGCGTGGGGGAGTCGCCTGCAAGCAGGACCCTGCTGTGGAAGTGCTGGCTGCCGCCAGACGAGCCCCTTCCTCTCCGCACGGCCCCTGTGGGACGCGCGTGACCCGCAAGGCCAGGCCACTCCTGCTTTGCCGGCGGGACAGAGAAACCCGTGTCCCTCAGGAAAAGCCAGGCCTCGCACACAACTCCTGTGAGCGCCCAATGCCCCAAGGGTCAGGAGAGATCGTCACGGGAAACTTAGAAACATCCAGTTTCACGATTTAAACTTGGACTCCAAAGGAAACAACCCATAGTCATGAGGAGGTTTGCTGTATTTTCCCTTGGTTATTCTACATCCAAAACACAGGATCAACGTTCTCGGGACCGGCCCTTCCCTGGTCCCCGAGTGGCCATCAGCCGTTGTCCAGGGCCGGTCGTGGATGGGAAGTTGGGAGTCCTGGCCTGGGGGGCCCAGCTGGAGCTGCGGAGAGAGGTGGGGCCATGAGGTGGGGCCCACAGTGTAGCTTGTCCCTCGGAAGGGTCCTGGAGACGCGGGTGCTGCCCACACGCAAACGTGCAGTGCTGGGGTAGGCTCAGCCTCTGCGGTCACACGCCGCGGCCTTACCCTGAGTGGGGTAGGGCTGCTGAGCGGGTCTGAGCTGACCCAGGCTGGGTCTGGAGCAACGCCGGCTCCCAGGGGGCCCGTGTTCAGGATTTCTGCAGTTAAGATGTCTCTGGGCAACGGGTTCACGGTGGCTCAGGGTCTGTCGTGGAAAGAGCATGACTAAACTCAGTGGCCACGAGCTGGCGTTGTCCTCGCACCGGCTGCCAACCAACTGCAGCCTCCCAGACACCGGGCTCCAGGAGACCCAACTTGGCGCATGAGCCGACTCTGGCTGTGGGTCCTGGCTTCTGTTCTCCCCCGACGTGCCCTGGGCAGGGGCCCCGTCTCTCCCTGGGGCTGCATGGGCCACTCTGGCGCTGGGAACTGGCCCTGGGAGCATCTCCTGCGTCAGGCAGGCCGGCCGTCTGTGGTGACGCGTGTGCCTTCCGCAAGCCCCACCCAGACCCATTTGCGCCATGGGCCTCCCTTTCTTCCATAATTTCGTGGGGTGAGGCTGAGACACACCCCGTAAACCTAGCCCCGAAGTCCTCTGATTGATGAGGAGAGTTTTTAAGGCATTTTTTGCTTTATTTTTCCAGTTACTCTTCATTTAAAAATGTGCCAATTGTTTCCCGGTGTGATGAATCTTCCTCCCCTGGTGAGCAGGGCCTCCCCGGACTCTGAGGGCAGCGCAGCACCAGCCAGGCCGACTGGCTCACACGTCTCACGGCAACCTCGCCATCGGAGCGAGACAAGGTGGTTCTGATGGCAGCCCTGGGCACTGGCGTCCCACAGCCCTCGGGGTCCCCCCGCCCCTGTGGGCAGCAGCCCCACATTGGCACTGACGAGACCACAGGTTTTGCCCTGAGGAGCTGGCCTCACCCCGTCGGAGAAACAGCAGGCCGCGTCCCTTGCAGAACTGGTCGTGTTACTGACCACCAAGTGGAACGGGCCTGCTGCTGCCGCGCAGAAAGGAGCGCGCTACCCGCCCCGCCGCCGGGGCCTCCTCCCCAGCGCAGCGGCCCCGGGTCCCAGACAGGGCAGAGGGAGCAGAGAGCTGGGAGGAGCACCGCCCTGTCTCTCTGACCACGGTGTGGACAAGATTTTAGAACAAGACAGTTTTGAAAGGGATTTTTGACTTCACAAAATATCATACTTCAGGAAAACAAAAATTATGCAAAAAATTTTAAAGAGTTGAAAAGGGGTTTTAGCACCAAGCCAAGTGCAAGGGAGGGATGAAGGACAGTGGCCTCGGGAGGCAGGGAGCACAGCAGAGCTGCTGGAACCTTCCATCTGAGGCAGGACTACTTCATTTTAGCTTTAGGAGAGACCAGCAACTATGGCAGCTTCATGAATTTGGGATACTGACAGAAATTCAAATTTCAGGGTTTTCTTCCCCTCAAAATTTCAAGAGAGGCTTTTCCTGCCCAGCGGTACCTTCTTTGCGTCTCTGTTTTAATCCTTTTGCTCATTTATCTCCATTTTTACATATTGAACATTTTCATAACTTTTCTCTAAGTTCTGCCCTTCATACCTCCCTAGCGGTGTGACGCTGCCTTCTGCAGACCAGTGGCTCCTTGCGGCCGGACCTGGCGCTGGGGCCTCCCCCACAGAGAGCCCGCCGGGGAGCACGCGGCCCCGCCTCTTCCCCTCACCCCAGCAAGACTTCTCTCCACTGTGGACGGGCGCCATGTGTGAGGCTCCAATTCTGTCCAGAAAACGCCTTTCGACAGGGATTAATCACGTCTTGTCCCATTCCAAAACCAAGGGGAGAGGCTCAGCCCTCTCCACACACCCTCTGCTCAGGCTCCATAGTGAGGACACTGGGCCCACCGAGCTCACATTTATGGCTCTGAGGCAGCCGCCAGCAACCAGCCCCCCCAACAGCACCCCACGCTGGCACGGCTCTCGCTCTGGCTGCCTTTACCACCAGGCTCCTGACGCCAGCCCCCACACTGCCCTGACCGTGAATCCTCAGGACAACCGAGGCACCCACGCCTTTCCTGATGCCACGAGAAGGCCACATGGCGCTGAGCGCGCCTTCGCTGACGTGTGCCAGCCAGCGCATAGACTGTACCTCCAGCATGACCACACAGATCTGCTTGACACACTGGATGATGGCGTCCGGGGTCCCTGAGATGGTCACCGCCCGCTCCGTGGAGTTGGGCAGCATGTCCCCAGCCACCTGGACCTGGGCACCTGTGGACTGGAGACACCGGGCATTGGAAGGGGCCGACAGCCTGGCAAGACAGGCAGCACTTCCCAGTTCCCGGGGGGCAGCCACGGCACCTTGCAGAACCGCATCAGCCTGAGCACCCGCCCTCCCTGTTCCCGCCGTGCCACGCCGGCCCGGACCACAGCATGGCACCTCGGGCAGGGCTCGTCCAGTCCTAGCAACGCTGGGTGGGTGTTTGTCTGGGGACACTGCTCTTTGCAAATACACAGAATTCCATCCCCTCTGCAGTGGTTCGGGTCACAGAGAAAGGTGGGTTCCAGTCCCGGGGAAGGAACCACGACTGGGGTGGCTGCCTCATCTGGGTAAGGGAAGGATTCAGGCTTTCCATGAAATAAGGGGAACGTGTGAAAATACAAAACCCACACCTCCTCCAAACGCCACCCAGCCAGGACAGCCTGTGGTGCAGGGCTGTCCCAGGAGATGGAGCAGATGCGGCTAAGGCAGCCCCTTGCCGGGAGCAGACAGCAGCCCACGTGGGGGCCCTCATGTGTCCCAAGCATATGACAGGGGCCTACCCCAGCGGCCGCCCCACGAAGCCCCTCCCTAGCACGAGGCAACAGGAGCTCTGTGAACGCACAGGTCTCCCACATGTGAGTCCTGCTTGCTGGAAGGACCGCCCCTAACCTGGGCTCCCGGCCTGGGCACCTGCAGTGACGGTGCTGGCCGTGCAGGCAGCATGGGGGATGCGGCCTGAGATCGCCCAGCACCCCCAGGACCCCCAGCCCCAGAGGTCCCACCCTGGAAGAAGGTCCTGTTACCTCCCTGATCTCCTTGATCTTGGAGCCACCTTTGCCGATCAGGGACCCGCACTGGCTCGCAGGCACCACCAGTCGCAGCGTCACGGGGGGCTTGCTGGTGGCAGGGCTGTTGCTCATGGAGTTGATGATGTCCTGGGGAGGCAGACAGACACGCGTGTTGGCAGAAACATCATGCCTCTGATCCTAAGTGAGCAAAGACCTAAGACCAAGAATGCATTGGGGGGAGCGGATATATTGACTGTGTCCTCTGCCCAGGGCCCACTTGAGGGAGCTCCAGGGCCCACATCTCTGTCCCCTGCCCAGGGCCCACCTCAGGGAGCTCCAGAGCCACTTCTGTGTCCCCTGCCCAGGGCCTGCACTGTATCTGAGAGCTCCAGGGCCCCTTTCATGCACAGAGAGGGACACAGTGGACAAGCCAGGTCATGATCAGACAGCACCAGGAGATGTTTTCCAAATGGACGGGAGGTGCTGGCAAGAGTGACTCAGGGCATCGTGGTCAGCCTGATTCTGAGGACTCCAGTAGTTCTGTTCTTGATCCTAAAGACCTGGTTGGCAGGTGTGGTGTAGACAGATGGGTTGACACACAGGAGGTTTGAACACTGGCCCAAGGGAAGGGGAGCAGGAGGCAGGGTGCCAGCTAGGGGTGTCTGCCCCAGCACCAGTTGAGGCAGAGTCGTTGGGGACAGGCCACGATCTCAGGGTGCAGGGTATGGTGGGTAGGAAATGGCTACTGGGTGTCCATCCTGGGGCAGGGAGCTGTGTTACTCAGCAAGGTGAGGGGCCGCTGGGGTGGTCAGGGTGGGCTTGCACCAGGCTGGCTTGGGCAGCCAGCTTGTCTGCTCTTGTTCTGTCACTCAGGAGATAGAGCTGGGCTTTAGGCACCTCAGGCATGCAGGTGGGGGCATCTAGGCTGTGAGAAGCCGGGGCCACAGAGGCCCAGAGCCCACAGCAGAGCAGGGACCCACGGGCTTCATGTGAGCAGTGATGGATAGCACCCCCATGGATAGCCTGCACTGCTGTGTACATCACCCTTTCCACGTTATAGTCTTGGGAACACCATTTACCCCCCACACCAACGTGCCCTTCCTTATGGATACATCAAGGTCACAGAAAGTGGCACATCAGCTCACCCCCAAAGTGACGTGCTGAGGTACAGATGGGGGGCTGGGGTGGTGTCCCTGGAGGGCAGACTGGCCGTGGCCCAGAGGAGGGCTAGGTGGGCAGCAGGGGCCCACGGGCTTCGAGAGCAGACTTAGAGACAAGGAAGTCCCAGGAGAGGAGGCCCCCTGGCCTGCACCACGTGGACACCTGATGGAGGCTGGGCTCCTGTGACTCGCAGCGCCAGGGAACGTGCGTTACCGAGGAGCACCCTGGGATTGGCGAGAGGGGCTGGGTCACACTGCCCGGAGGCAGCAGCCATGGGGACTGTACACGAGAGTTGGGACTTGCGCTCGTCCAGCGGCCAGGCCGTGCAGGACAGGAGAGCTCCAGCTCAGCCTCTGCAGAGCTCGGCCCAGGACGGCCTGGGCTTGGCCGGTGACGGCAGCTTCCGTAGTGTTCGTCTCCTCTTCCAACTCAAGTCCACCCAACGAAAGCCAAATGTGCCCCTCAGACTGATCCCACAGGACGCCCCGCTTATAGTGAGCCTGCCCCTCGTTCTCCTCGCCAGCAGCCTCCACTCCGGCTCTTGAGTCGAGGCCTTGAGAAGTGCTGGCCCCGCCGGCTCTGAGCACACAGCCTGCTCTTGTCACAGCCCGGTCCACCTGTCGTGGGGCCCACCCAGAGCGTCTGCACTGCCTGCCACTGGCCCAGGCCCTACGCCTCGCTGTGGCGGCTCCTGGAGCCCACGAGGACGTGCTGTCGCGGTCTGGACCCCGCTCTCTGCGCTGGGCTCTGTGGCTGCTTGTTCTGGGTTTGGTGCTGGCTGTGTCATGGTTCCCATTAGCTTGGCATTGCTGGAAGAATCGGGCCATTCCTCCATCCCCTCTGTTGTCTTGCGTTGCTCTCACGCTCTATTGTCTGTGGGCTGTGGCTTGCCCTGGGGGTGAATTCCAGGCAGATGTGAGCCTTTGCCTGGGCTCACAGGCCAGCGTCCACTTGGACCGACATGGCCGTGACCAGTAAACCTGGATGGAGCTCTCCTTTGTCTCCACTTTGTGTGCCACGAGCTGGTCTGCAATGCAGAGAGCGTCCCCTCTGGTCCTGCGTCTGAGAGCAGGTGGGGAGAGGTGGCCTCCCACCAGGCTGTGGGTGGAGGCCAGGGCGCGGCGCTACATCCCACATGCTGCCGCCGGCTCGCAGTCCCCTGAGTCTAAACCCTTCCCCTTCCAGGAGTGCGCGCTCAGGCAGCCCTAGTCCTTACGCCTGTCCTTCTCAACGGCAGAGCCTCACCAAGGATGCTTCAGGCCTGCCATGGCCACCTGCACTTCCTGGGAACACCTAATGAGGCACAATCCTGGTCCCAATCCCTCTTGAAGCTGCCTCTTCTGTGGAGTGATCTTTGACGCCCTCTGGACCAGCAGGTGGCTGCTCTGCCTCCACCTGGATGGGACAGCGCTATGCCATAACAGTCACGCCGGGGGGTGTCACTGAAGCCCACTCCCACAGTTCTCAGGTCCTCATTCAAGACGTAAAAGACCTAAATCCCCCTGGTGATTTGGTTCTGACATTTCCTACTTGCTCGGAGAACAAGGAGGCCTGTGCAAAGAATCCCTCACTTGCTCTCAGCCTTAGCAGACTGCTTTGGAGCTAATGTTATACCTCAAACCTGAAACAGGAGGTTACCTAGCAAGGCGCTGGGCTGACCTGCCCCCAGAATCCGCATGTTGAAGCCCCAATCCCCAACGTGACTGTATTTAGAGATGGGCCCTTTACAGAAGTGATTAAGGTCAAATGAGGCCATTAGGGTGGTCTGACTGGTGTCCTTACAAGAAGAGGAGCTGAGGACACAGACACACAAAGAGGGACGACCCTGCCAGGACACAGGGAGGAGACGCCGTGTACACGCCAAGGAGAGAGGCCTCCGAGGAACCAGCCCTGCTGCTCCCTGACCTCGGACGTCCCTCTCGCAGCACTGGGAGAATGGATGTCTGTGGTTTGTGCCGCCCAGTGCGGCATTTTGTTATGACAGTTCTCATGACATGGTTGCCGTAACCAACCAAGCTCCCCTTCAGGACAGAGTCCTCCATGTGAAGTGAAGCCAGCTGGACAGCACAGCCTGTCACACTCACCGACGCCGTCCACTAGCCAAAAGTCAGACGGCACACGTCTATGCAGGGGGCAGGGCTCTGGGGTGGCCATGGCTTTGGGACACTTTGGAACAAAGGGGTTCTCACTTCCGCTGGAACCCCATCTCCACGCGGCAGCAATTACAAGGGCTGCGGCTGACGTGGAGAGAGGTGACAGGGAAATGAAAGGACATGCCCAGCAGATCATCGCGCCAAACAAACCGCTGTAGCCAAGGCTACGATTTCATCTCAACCCGCAAAGGCAAAATCTCTGGAGGCAATCAAAGAGGCCATTATAAAATATCACTTAGTTCCTGGTTTTAAAAAGAGAGAATGGAAAAAATCTGGCTGTACCCTTCACTTGGATGATATCTGGGGCTCCCGAGATAGCTGGTTGGTGGCACCAGATGATTTCTTGCGGATGTTAGCTAAGCCCATCCCTGAAACTACTCATCATGGAACAGACGAGTTGGTTGGTATCTCAAATCAGCATTGGTGGGAAGCTGTGCACAGACAGCAGAGGTTATTTCCAGGCCACGTGTCACGTGTCAACAACATAACCCTGGAACACTGTCAGGGTGTGACCCAGCCCAGGAGCAAAGCCTCACGGGTCCTCCAAATACCTTCAGATGGGTTTTAACCCTGGCTCTCGAATCTGTTTTAGTTATTGGGTGTCAATTTTCAGGAAGAGTTGAAGCATATCCTTGCTTAAAAGCCACGGCCATTGATTTTGTGTTTCCAATCTGAAGCACACCAACTTTTACACCAAATGACTCAGGCTCATGCTTTGAGAACCATTATAAAAGAACTCTGTTTAAGTGGTATCTCTTACCCAAAACCTACACTGTCCTCACCATCCACAATCTTCTGGAAAAACTGAAAGGACCAACAACATCCTTAACTTAAAATATCAAGACTTTCACAATCCCCTGAGCTCCCTTGGCCAAAGGTGCTCCTACAGCCCTATAGCCATACAGTTCCTGCCCTCGGGACACCTCGGTGATCACCTGATGGGCTGGTGACGGGAGGGCACACCCTGAGGATGGGGGCAGAGGCGGTGCATGACTCCCTGGGCCCCCGTATCGCCAGCAGCGTCTTCCAAACATCCTCCTCATGACCTTCACCTGGGAGGTTCTCTCTACTGGAAGGGACGCCAGGGAAGAGCTGCTCCGAATCGCACTGGCAGGACCTTCCCAGGTGCTGTTAACACCTACAGCAGCACAACTGTAGGGACTTGGTCCTCGGGGTCACGTTTCACAGCTAGAGCAGCAATTCAGAATTCCCCACGATCAGAAAGCTACTGCAACAGCGGACCTTAGACTGAGGGTCTCAGAGACCCTCTAGAAGCAGCCATTCTTCGGAAACAGCTGACCTGAGACCTTCATAGCAAGCTCAGGACCTTGGGCGATGGCTGGCTTTGTGCCTAAGATGTCACACCAAGATCTCTGTCTAATTCCTGCTTTGTTTTCCATCTGCCTGTGTATAACCTTTCTCCCTCTCATTTCTCATAGACCTCCGGTTGTCATCCTCTCACAAGAACCCTTGTCTCAAATTTTCTCTTCACATGTGGTCACTGTCAGGTCAGAAGGTGCTCATTCTAATGCCATTCTTAGATTGTCCCTGTGGCCACGGCTCTCACTCCCACCAACTCTGGGACACACCATCCACCACCTGAGCCCCAGGACAGAAAGCTCCGCACAGCACTGGTTTCCCCAAAGGAGGCCCTGGGGACACAGCCAACGGTGTTTCCCCCTCATCTACATGGACGGTTGGCCCTAAACAGACTGATGGGAGACTCTGCAGCACCCTTTTCTCCCAGGAAAACAACCTACTAGTAAGTTCTATTTATCAGACCCCAGGTGATTCTAAGTCAAAATTCAATAACCTTCACAGACCCGTGGGCCACACACTCACCTCCTGGAAGAGATGACTACAGATCCAAACTGTACCCAGCTGACGTAAGGCCTGGGTGCCAACTTCACGTCCCGAGGTCTCCGTGTGCCTCTGCCAGACACTACCGCTTTTGGGGCCAGGTCGCCTGGCCCTGCTTCACCCAGACTATGCCTCCCACACTTTAGGAACAGTATTCAGAGACTGCTCTATATGCAGAGACCCTAACTCTACAAACCTCCATGCTGGACAGTCTGACTCAGACTCAATTTCCCAAATGGGCCACCCTTGCTTGTTCAGTTCCCTACTGAGGGATCGCTCACCACTGTCCACGAGAACAGCTGGGCAGAGTGCCCACTGGCGCGAGTCACACCACCAGGAAACACTGTGACGAGCCTGTCACCAACGGTGGCACCTCCTCTCCCCTAGATGGAAGACAGACCAGTCCCCACGCACTGGTGCCAGCTGACAGACACCTGCCCTGCGCCCCACGTTTCACTGGCCAGTCGTGGTTGCATCTGTGCCCCTGCACCTGTTTCCCACCGTACCAGGATGGAAGGAACGGGCCCTCCCCCAGCTTCAGGAGAAGGCTATTCGGGTCCCTAAGGCTGACCCTCCTGGTCCATGTGATTTGTTCTCTTGGCTCGGGTAGTGGGAGCTTTGGTTTCAAAGCACCTTACAGGGACTATTAATTGTTTTTGTTCTTGTCATAGTGGTAACGATACCGACTCACTGCATTCTATCCAGAGTCTTAAATATGTCCTTATCCACTTTCTCATCAGATGATTGTCATGTTGATACAGCAACAAAAAAGTCAAGAAGATCTCACAGTACAGTTGACCGTGAAGACAACTGAACAATCTCTAAAAAGATCTCACAGCACAGTTCACCATGAAGACAATTGCACAGTCTCTGACCAGATCTCACGGTACAGTTGACCACAAAGACAAGTGAACAATCTCTGAGTGGTGAAGATCTGGGTCTCTGGCCCTTCCTGAGTTGGCCAACCTCTTGTAAGTGAGAGAATGACTAAAAGGGGAAATTGAGAAACTGAACAACCAACAGACCGAGGCCAGGTCACCTGTGAAAAGAGGACAACGGCTCCAACCTCTGCAACCACCAGCTAGGAAGCCACACCCCAGCCTCTGGGGCACTTGGCCCAGAACAGCCAGGGCTTGGCCAGTGCCTGCAGCTTCCCTAACGTCTGCTTCCACTGCCAAGTCAGGTGCGAGCAGAGAAAGCCCGATTCACTCCTCCAGTCAGTCACGGGGACACCCCTCGCAGCTAGCAGCCTGCATCCGCCAGGCCATGGCCTCCAGGGCACACCAGCCCTTCCCTTTTGCCCACTCTGAAGCCACCCCTGCCTGCCGGGAGTCTCTGCCAGACACAGCGGGGCCACCCCTGCAGCAGCTCTGCACCCGGTCTCTGCGTGCTGCCACCTGGAGGCTTTGTTTGCCCTGCACTCCGCCCCATCACTTGATGCTCACCCCTCTAGGACACGAAATGCATCTCTAAATAACTTCTGGCAATTTTGAAAAATTGGAAACACATAAAAACATTAAGATTTAACTCACTGACAGAGCTACACAGAAGTGCCGCACACATACATGCATGTGCATCCACTCACGTGTGCGTGCGCACGTCTGGGTCTCCACCTGTACCTGTCCATGTCTCAGCTAAGCTACACACGCTGTCCCGGGGACGGCAGCGGCTGTGGTGGTGTGCAGCTGAGGACCAGGCCGTGCCAGCCAGGGCTTTGTCGGGGGTGTGAGTGTTGCTTGAGAGTCCCTGTGTGCCCTGGTTGGAGGCATGGGGTGTCCTGGGGCAGAGCTGGGTGGCCTGGGCAGGGTCTGCGGAGCAGGAGTAAGGTGGCTTCTCCAGCACACCTACTGGGGTTGGCTGCCATAGACGCAGAGAGGGACGCAGCCCTGACCAGGCGGACCAAAGGGGGCAGAGTCCCAGGGGGCAGAGGTGAGCGGGGCTGACGCAGGGTGGAGGGACCCAGTGGGGGCCTTACCTCCTCAAACTTGTATGCAATCATGGCAAAGGCCTTGAAGATGGCGTCTGTGGGGCCCGTGATGGTCACGATTCTCTCTGGGCAGTTCCCCTCCGAGATGTTGATCCTTGCAGCACTCTGCAGCCAGAGCAGGGAAACCAGCACCAGGTTAGAGCCATGCCAGCGGCCCGGGCTCTCTGTCTGCCGACCACAGTCGACGTAGCCACGTGCACCTGGCCCTCGACTGCAAACCTCACCACTAGACAGTCAGGTTCTCTCCAATAACCTCCCTTACAGTGAAATTTTAACTGGCAAAGAAAATCCAAGTGATGCTCTCCCCACACAGGGAGGCACAGGAAGCCTGAACTGCCGGGTGCACAGTGTGACAGCGAGGAAGCTCACGCCAGCCCTGTGCTGAGACCCGCCTGCCCGTGCAGGGCCCGGCGGTGGGCGGCAGGCAGAGCCGCCACGGCGCACACACGTGGTGTGGGTCAGGCAGGCCACACTCACCTCCTCACGCATCTTCTTCACTGTCTCTCCTTTCTGGAATAAAGATTTAGACAACAAGGAAGAGGTCACTCGCGGCTGCACCGACGGCACGCACGGGGCTTGGCGCGGCCCACGTGGTGCCGGGGGCCACCACCATGTGCCCTTAGGGCCTCCACCTCCCCACTAAGCAGCTGACTCCATACCCTCCCCAAGCTGGAGGGCATTTCGGGTAAGGAAACGGAGGCGCAGGACCCGAGTCCTCACCCAGGGCACACGGCTGGCAGGCCAGGCTCTGCCCCGACTCAGCTCACCACCTGCGTGCCCTCAGGCGCCTGACCCCCAGACGCGCCTTCTGAAGCTCTCCTGAGAAAGGGCCAGGGCAGGGCCATGGGAGCCCCTCCCCTGCAGTGCAGGGGTGGAGGAGACAGGGGCACAGGGACCCCCAGGGATGGGCACGGTACAACAGGACAGGGAGGCAGCGTGTCCCCCTCAGCCTCTCTTCCCCAAATGGGCTCTTAGCCCACCAGGGAAACTTGAGGGAAACTTGAAGCCCTCCACCGCCACTCGTGGGGCTGCTCAGTAACGGGGCCAGTGGAGCACGCAGGCACACGTTCCTTACCGGGATCTGGAGCCCAGGGAGGAAAGCTGGCCACCAAGGCAGTGGGCGGAAGTCTTTCTAGGACAGGGCCTAGGGAGAACCCTCCCCCTCAGCTCCCACAGACCCGGAGACCAGCTTGCACGAGGGGCCCCGAGAGGGCACGTGGCAGCACCCGGGCCCTGACTTCATGGACGCAGTGCCGCACACCCACTGGGCACCACCCTGCGCCAGGCAGCTGCTGCCCTCATTGTCCCCTTACAGAGACCCTGAGAGAGGCAGAGTTTGTTCAATAATTACCTTCCCAATGATGCTTCCGACTTCCTGCAGGAAAAATATCACAAAAACATGCTGTCAGAGCAGAAGGAGGAAAAGAATCTGGCACAGACCCTGGGAAACCCGTCTACCTTCCCTATGTGAGCGAGGGGAGAATTCAGACCCTGCCAAGGGAAGCCTACAGTCAGGCTGTCTACAAAGAGGCCCTGCGCCCGAGGCTGCCTCTGCGCCTGTCTGACCAAGGCCAGCGGCCGTGCTGACTCTGCTGACAAGCTGCCCAGGAGAATGGCTGCTTTCCAGAGAGAGGGTTCCGGAGGCATCACTCATGCACCTGAGGCCTCCAGGAAACCCTGCAAGAAATAGATGAAAAATAAAATTTCTCCCAATTTTGTGACTTAAAATTTAGCACTGCTATTGCTATGTGACTTATTTTTAAAAGGTGGAACATTGAAAGTAACACTGGAACACGCTGCCACAGTTCTAGTTCTAAAGTCGAGCCTGAGACAGTTTGGGGATATACACCAGGGGGTCAAGGGTCTCCCCGCCTGGCAATGGGATGGGACCAGCCAGGGTCCTACCGTGGCAGTCGCTTGAGGCTGGGCCAGCCTGGCTCTAGTCACAGGGAGGACGTCTTTCAAAATCTGAGTCACTTCCTCATTACAACAAAGTTCTGAGAAATTATTACTACCACGGTCCTTGTGATGGCCTTGGTCTCCGCCAGTGCTGCCCAGAAGGGTGTGCATGGGGAACAGTGCGAGCAAACGGTCCCCCCATCAGCAGGGCACCGTCCCCCAGGGAGCGTCTGGTAGTGGCCTGGCTGCTGGGACCCTGCGCCTGGCTGCACAGAGAACCCCGTCTGTGGGGCCCACCGACTTCCAGCACCCACCAGGGAGGGGGCAGGTCATCCTCTCTCCATCAAGACACGGGAGTTCTGGGAGGAGGCTGTGTCTTCTGGAAGCGTAGGATGTGCCTGTGTATGGGCACTGGAGCCCAGGACCTCTGGCAGCCTCCCCAGGCGGGAGGACACACAGACACGGGGGTCGGAGTCCTCGCGGGACAGAGCCCAGCCAGGAGGAACTGGGCCGACCCTGTGCGGCTGGACAGGAACTGGAGGTGTGACCTCGCGGTGCTCAGAACAGGGAGAGGAGTGTGGAAATGTCGCATAGTGTGCACGGCACAAAACCGCCTTCCTGAGCTGCCTAGGTCTGCATGGTTGGGCGCTCAGAGCACTCCTAGTGCACGCATCTCGGCTTCCAAAGCGCTGTCCTCTGCCTGAAGGAGTCGGGGTTCTTTGGAGAAGTGGCTGATGCCAGGACTGGGGCAGGCAGGACAGGATGGCCTGAGCGGCGTGTCGTGCAAAGGGGAAGTGGGTGCCATGAGGAAGCACTTGGGAGCCTGCCAGCCAGGACAGCGTGGGGGTCAGGAGAGGTCACGGCAGCCCCAGCGTGAATGAATGAATGAATGCCTTGAAAGTGTGATGACAAGTGGGACACGGACAACAGCTAAAAGCACCTCCCAGCCCAGTGCTCTAAGTGCAGGGGAAGAAGGGCAGCTCCAGGTGGAGCCCCGAGCGCCCTGGGACCGGAGGCTGTGGCGATGCACCTGCCACGGCAAGGAGACTTCAGACAGGGCCAGAGCGGAGGACGTGCCACAAAACACTGGCAGAAACTCGGGGACAGTCAAACCCCGGGGGAGTTACCCCAGGCTGAGGGACAGGAATGCTGCCTGTGGCTCCGCCCTGGAGCACCCTGTGATCGAGGGCAGTGTCTGGATGGCTGGGGAGACCCTAGCAGGGTCCTGGGAGCAGGTGTGGGGACGCATCCATGGTGACCTGCCACCGGTGGCTGTGTGAGGTGACGTAGGAGAAGCCCCATTTGCAGAAAGTGCACACAAGGCGTCCAGTGATGAGGAGGTGTCGAGTTGGTGACTCAGTCTCCACTGGTTCCGGGGAATGTAATTGGGGTTGCATTTGCAACTGCTTTGTCAGTTTGAGAGTAAATGAAAATGACACATCGCAGGCCCCGGCGCGGCAGCCCCCCGCCTCCCCATCTCCCCAGAGGCGGCGCCGCCTGCCTGTACCTTTCCGTGCATCAGCAGGCGGATCGTCAGCGTCACGTTCAGGCCGCCTTCTGAGACCTTGGACTCCATCTTTCTCCCAAAATGCGGCTGGGGGTGATGGCTTAAGGCGCTGAGGGCGCTGTGAGGAAGGACAGACGGGGTCCAGAAGGCGTCACCTGGAGAGAGAAGGTGCAGCTGCTGTGACCCAAGGACAGTCTCCGCAATCCTGGAGACCAGGGGTGAGCTGGCTGCCCGGCCCTCAGGCTGCCCTGGCGGGAGAGGGGTGGGACCGCCATTACCGCCACGTGCTGGCCAGGCTGGGGAAAGTCCCCAGGGCTAACTGGCCACAGGACACTGGGCAGGACCCTCCAGCCTGCCTCAGTGTTGCACCTGCCAAGAGGGCCACAGGAGCGCCTCAGGGGAGCTGAGGCATGAGGGGTCACCCGAGAGAAGCGCCGCACGTGTGCACAGAGCCAGCGCCGTGCTGAGTCCATCCTCCCACCTCCCGGCACAGCTCCGAGCAGTGTCCCCCCAGCAGAAGCCCCTGGGTGAGCCTCGCTTTGGCCTGAGGAGGCCGGGGAAGCACAGGTGCCCATGTCCCCCTGCACCCAGAGCCAGCGGTGCTTGGCAACCTCATCTCTGACGTGGATTCCATCTGTCGACTAACTGCCAGACGGCCGAGTGAGCCCCGTGTAAAGTGGTCAGAAAACGCCTTCCGCACACGTAACACTGGTCATATCGCTTCTGCGGACAGGCATGCGGTGAGCTGACTCAGCCGCCTGGGCAAAATTAAGGATTCATTTTATGATCTATAAGCAAAGAATGATTGTAGGTAGTAAAGCTGAAGTGCCCGTGGGAAAGTGAACTGGTGGCTTGGTGGCAGCTGCCTCGGTGGCCTGGTCTGTACAGTGCTGGGCTCTGCAGACCCCACTCGAGGCATCTGGACACACAGGGCCACCCTGTAGCCCCCTTCTCTTGGGCCTCCTCCAGGGGGCCGGATGCAAAGCACAGGTCACCCCCATGGTGGCCTGCAGGGAAAAGCGGGCGCCCTTGTAGGAGCCGCCCTCACGCCCAGAGGATGAGAAGGAGGTGAAGGTGGCGGAGACTGACAGTGTGGGCGGAGTGGGGTCAGCAGGGCCCTCAGCATCGAGGGGGCAAGAGGTGGGGGCCTCGGGTACGCTGCCCGGGAGATGGAGGCTCCCCCGTCTCTGGCTGTGCGCAGGAGTCCCCAGGTGGCTCTGTGTCTGGCAGCAGAGGGTGGGGGAAGGAGGGCAGGCCACAGGACGTGGCAGGGGTGTGAGCAGGCCCACAGCACCTGGAGACGTGTGGGTCACAGAGGGGTGGCCACTTGGTGGGCAGCAGTGGGCTGGGTTCCATGTCGCCCAGGACCCAGCATCAGGCAGCTCAGCGCAGAGACTGGACAGGCCTCAGGTGCTCCATTCACCTGCCCAGGTGCGCACCTAAGAGGTGGGCGAGCCATGGGGTGGGAAGGAGCCGGGAGAACTCCGCACACACAGTCCATGCTTAGTCCACCACTGAATGGGAACGTGGCCCCAGGCCTGGGTGACCAGCCCTGCAGGAACAGAATCCCGTGGAGCTCACCCGTGCTCCTCCCTGTGACCCCTCCCGGGGACCCCTCCCCATAGCCGGGCTGCTCGATGCTCCCTTGGATCACACCTGCACTGATAGGGGCTTGGGCCACACACAGAAGAGACTATGGGTTAAAAGTTGGGGCAAAAAACGTTTTTCCTCATCAAAATATTTTAGCTACAAAATATGCTAAAAGAAAAACACAAAGCACAGAAACAAAGTATATTCCAATCCCCCACATGACGTGTGTGAGGAAAAATCTGCTAAAAGCACCCACTGGCGACTGATGCACAAAAATGACAGCTACCAATGTGTTTCTGCATTAATGAAACAACGTGCTATCATACACCCGCGTTTTTAAAGCTGCGTTTACAGGTAACTTCATCAATAAACTCGAATTACTAGTTCTCATTACTATTTGTAATGAAATGACACTTTGTGAATAACAACAATTTTAACATAGTATTTAACAAGGATCTTACATAGCAAAGTACTAAAAGCAATCCTCACATACTAATGTTCTCTCTCTCCACTGCCCAGCTCTGTGGCTGCCAGCTATGTGTGGCTATTTACATTTAAAACACAAACGTCACCAGCCACATTTTTCGAGCTAAACAAATAGCCTCACGTGGGTGGCTGCTGCCATCTGGAAAAGCGCAGAGACTGTTTCTGTCCCTGCAGAGTTCTGGTGGGCGGTGCAGCTTACACAGCCACCTCCGGACGTTTGGCTCTAAGAACTCAGAAAGGAGAGGACATCTAGTTCAAATGCCCGGCGTGGCACCAAGTGACCACCACGGTGCCTAAGCAGACGCTGCAACGAGCCCGGTGGAGCCCTTCTGTCTGCAGGGCTGACTCTGCAGCACCAACGCACTGGATCACGCTGCGGCCAGCCCAGCGCTCTGCGCTTCCTTTCTAATTAAAACACCTCCTCTCGGTCAGGGACAGCAGGGCCCTGCGGCCGTCTGTTATGTAAATGCTTCCAACCCAGGGAGGAGAAAGTGGGTCAGCTCCTGCCAGGGGTGCTGTCGGCTCTAGGCTGTCAGCAGCCATCAGTCACACGAGCCAGTGGGCACACAGTGGAGCGGCTGGAGCAAGGGCAGCCCTGGGGAGGGGTGGAGGTCACCGTGACTCGGGACCCTGCGCCTGGGAACCCTCCCTGTTCAGCCTGCTGTCCCCAGCTGATGATGACCAGCCACTGTCTGTCCATGGGGCAGCTCGAGCGCTGCGGGGACCGGGTTCGAGTGGCCCATTCTCTGGCCCATCCAAGGCCAAACTGGACCTGCAGCTCCGCAGCATGAAGAGCTCACCCCGCGGCACCTGCTGCTCTGGAAACTGGCAGATCTGTGTCGAGGCCTCTCCCTCTGTTCTCCTCAGGGCTGCGGATTTAATACATTTTTAATTCCTTTAATGGGCGGAGAGGAGAGACAGGCCTGGCCACCCCGTGGTACCTGGGGGCCCGCCCCCTTCCACAGGGAGCCTGTCCGGGCGGAGGTTTAAATGCCATTGTGTGAGGACACCGCGCAGATGTGCCCCAGCCCAGAACACGCCTGCCCTGGACTCCAGGTTCCAACACACACCCACACGTGAGAAGTACAACGAACGCAACTCCGGCCCACCTTGTCCCATCCCTACAAATCCCAGCCACTCACCTGCAGCCGGGATGTGGAATCTGAGCCCTTCCCTCCCCTCCGGCCCACCAGGTCCCAGGCTCCTGCCCAGCCCCCATCTCGGGGGCCAGTGACCCTCCAACCAGCACACAGACTCCCACCCTCTTGAAAGCCTCTCCCCGGCCTCCTGTTCTCTGAGTTTAGCCCAAGTCTACAGCCCTGCCCCAGCTGACACAGGCCCTAGGGGTGAGAGCCCCACCGCATCTCCCGGAGACCCCAGCGGACACCCTCCTCACAGCCGCACCGCATCATGGCACCTTCTCCAGGGGACGTCCCTGTTAACCACCACCCCCCATTTCCATCTACACGGTCCTGGAGCCGAGCTCCTAGGCAGGGGGCAGTCCCAGCACCCACACTGGGGACGGCCACTCAACAAACGAGATCAGGGTGAATGGACAGAGTGAAAGTGCCACGAAGACGACACACGTGAGACAGGACAGAGGCTGGATGCGGGGCAGGCCTGGGGGGCCTCTGAGGGACCCACCCAGCTCAGGGAGCCTGGCATGGCAGCTAGGGCAAAGGCCCCGAGGTGCAGATGCCTTCGAGGAAGGGCCCAGCGTTGGGTCAGCCCTTGCGAGATGCCCAGAGGCCTCCTTCCCCTCCTGGCTCTGCCCAACGCACATGGCAGGTAGGCTCTGCCTCGGGGCTGCTCCCGGGCAGCTGCGGGCTGAGGCGGAAGCCCGCGGCACACAGAAGAGCTCAGACTGCCCTGGGGAGGGGACGGGCACCCAGCAGCCACACGGACTGATCTGCATTTTATCCTTGTTGTATGTGATGTGTTTCATGTCTTTTAAAGCTGTAGTCAATTAATAAACTACACACTGAAGGCCACAACACCATGGGCCTTGTGATACACACACACACACACACACACACACCGGGACCCAGGACAGCAGCTCTTGGAAGTGCACACGCTGCTGCCCGCACAGCCCTGTCCCCTGCCGTCTTCCGTCCCGCTCTACCCACCATATCCAGGACTTTCTAGAAGTTTATATAAATGGAATCACGTGGTATTTATTCTTTTTTATCTGGCTGCTTTTACGCAGTATTTCCTGAAGATGTGTCCATGTTGCTGAATGTATCAACAGGTCATTTCTTCCATGGTGAAGCAGAATTCCATCCTCCGAATAAACCACAGTTTGTTTTTCCATTCACCCACTGAAGAGCATCTGGATTGTTTCCAGTTCAGGGTTGCAATGAATAAAGCTGCCACGAACATGCGCGCGTCATTCTTCATGTGGACACGTGCTTTCACTTCCTGTGGGTAAACACCCAGGAGTGGAGCCGTCGGACCACGCGGTGGGTACATGCTGACCTTTTAAAGAAACTGCCACACGCTCTCACAAAGTGGCTGTATTGTTTCACACTCTTGTCAGCAGTGCACAAGAGTTCTGGTTCCCCCACAGCCTTGCCCACGCTTGGCATGGCCAGCCTCTCTCACTTCAGCCACCCTAGCAGCTGCGTGGTGACACCTAGTTTCAGGGTCAGCAGGCTGTAGGAACGACATGACCTGGGACGGGAGCCTCAGCACGTTCGCCTCCATTTCTCATGCTGGCCTTTGGGCCTGTCTACTCCATCCTCTCCTGTGGCAGAAGAGTCTGGTACGTGGCTACACCCCAGCCCGGGTGGGGACTAACTCAGTCCGGCGCCCAGAGGAAGGGCTCTTGCTGTCTGGGGCAGGTCATGCGGCCCACACCAGCACAGGCAGCCCCCGCGCCCTGCTGAGCGTTTCCAGAGGAAAGGGGCCCACGGTGGATAAGGTGAGGGGTGGGGAGAGCGTGCGAGGTGAGGTGTGGGGGAGATGTGGGAGGTGAGGGGTGGGAAGAGTATTAGCTGTTTTGCATGATGGTGGAAACAGCCGTTGCCTGGCTGGCAAGTGCTCCTGGTGTCATTGGTGAGTTCCTCAATCAAGCCTGCGTGTGGTTTGGTGTGGATGAGACTTGCTGGGGTACATGAATTCATCCCATTACTTCCTCCGGATCCCCACAGAAAAGGCAGCAGAATTTAAAAACGGGAAATCCTGCGTGGCGGCATCAGCCAGCACAGAAGGACCTCACTGGTCGGTGGCTTCCAGGAGTAAAGGCAGCGCCCTGGTGAGGGAGCACAGATGGCTCAGCTCAGCACAGACTCTCCCTTGAGGGAGAGTAGGGCTGATGAGGAAACTACTACGGGCTGCTGGGGTCTGGGGTGATGGGGAGAATCCGCGCCCTGGGCCTGAGGTCTGTGGAAGGCAAACCGAGCTCCACAGACTGTATCTCATTTCTGTTCACCTTGGGCTGATCCTAGACATCTGTTGATAATAATGGCATTCGAAATAGATGAGGTATCATGCCAGGGCTCTTTTGGATGGCTGGAAAGTCCATAGCAGTTGCAGTCTCTATGAAGGGCAATTTGGCAAAATTTACCAATACCCAAATACCCGAAAATGTCTGTAACCTTTAACCAGAAATCATGTTTGCAGAAATGTCTCTCTCTCTCTCTCTCAAAAAAAAAAAAAAAAATTCATAGAGATTCTGATGAGTATGTACATGGAATGTTGATGTTGTTTGCATGGGAACCTGCTGGAAACCAACACTGGTATGTGCACAGCTGGGGACCAAGTCCATCAGTGACAGCCTCTCCCATGCCCTGGAGCTCTCCTGGATGGGCCTGTCCTCACTGGCTTGTGTCTGCTGATGCCCTTATTCCTCCCTTTAACTCCTTGAGGCATAGATGCCACCATCATCCCATTTTAGAGATGGAGGGACTGATGCTTGGAGACCCTAAAGGATTTACTCAAGGGCGTGTGGCTAAATAGTACAAAGCTGGCATTAGGACCCAGACAGCTAGTTCCAGCACCTGTGCTCTTAAAGGCAAGACTTTTGATTTTGGGAAATGGAGCATGCACATTTTTCCCGATTCTTCCTGCTGAAACAACTAACACGCCCAGATATTGTATATACAACAAACATAAGAAGACTGACATGTTTAAAGAAGGTATACCAGCTATGGACCAGGGGACCCAAGGAATGACACAGTGGCAACTTCCCGGGGCTTGATTCCTGCCTTGCATATCTCAGACTTGGAGGTGGAAAAGCAGGCAATCTGGAAAAAACCAACAGATACAGACAAAAAAAAAAAAAAAAAGAGCCCCTACAAAAATCTGCTGTCTCTAGCAAACGATCAGAAAAGGAACAGTACCACAAGACTGAAAATGTTTAGATTGTAACTCTTCTATTCTAGCCAAACACCATGGAAGAAACTGTGGCCCCCTACCAGGCTGTAAAGAGGACCTCAAATCAGAGGGCCGAGTGGGGGCCTCTTACCCTTCCAAGTGGTAATAACCCTATTGTCCCATGGTGTCAGTGAGGGCCATGTGGGAGCAGTAATGGACAGTCCTACTCCTCTGATCCAGGGGGTTTCAGCAGGGCCTAGTGGAGAGCCATAACTCTCACCCTTGCCCAACAGCAACGAGGCATCCCCCACCTCCTAGGTATCAACAGAGGTCAAGTGGAGAACCTGGATGTTCACCTCTTTTCCCCCGCTGGAGCAGTATCAAAAGAAGCCAGCTAAAACAGAAGAGTTAAATAAGATCCAGAGTTTCATAATATAATATCCAAAATGTCCAGGTTTCAAACAGAAAATCACCAAGAACCCAAAAGATCTCAAACTGAATGAAAGACAATCAACAGACACTAACACCAAGAAGATGGAGGTGTTAGAATTATCTGACAAAGAGTTTAAAGTAGCCACCATAAAAATGCTTCAATGAATAATTAGGAATACATTAGGAACTTCATTTTTAAACAAATGAAAAAATATAATGCCTCAGCAGAGAAATTCTCCCCTAGTTAACGGAAGACACAGATACTTAAATGGAAATTATAGAACTAGAAAATCCAGTAACAGAATGAAGGGGTCAGAGTAAAGAACTAGTGAACTATAAGACAGAACAATAGAAATTACCCAATCTTAATAATAAAGAGGAAAAAAAAAAAAAAGAACAAGGCCTCAGAGACTTATGTGACCATGACAAAAGGTCTAACATTCATGTGATTAAGGTCCCAGAAAAAGAGGACAGAGAGGATGGGGTTGAAAAAGTACTTGAAAAACAATGGCTGCAGTTCCCGAATTTGCCAAAGGTATAAACCTATATATTCAAGAAGCTAAGTAAACCCCAAACAGGATAAATCCAAAGAAATCCACAAAAACATACATCATAGTCAAACACCTAAAAATTACAGACAAAGAAAAATTCTTAAAAGCAACAAGAGAGAAATGACACCTTAGCTACAGGAGAAAAACAGTTGATGACAGTGGATTTCTCATCAGAAACCATGTAAGTCAGAAAGAAGCGGTACGGTATTTTTCAAGTACCGAAAGGAAATAACTATCAATGCAGAATTGCATTTCCAGTGAAAATAATCCTTCAGGAATGAAGGAGAAATAGAGGCATTACACGATGAAGGAAAATGAAGAGAATTTATTGCCAGCATACCTCTAGGAGAATGGCTAAACAGAAATGAAATGATAAAGAAGAAATCTTGGAATATCAAGAAAGAAGAAAGAACACAGTAAGCAAAAATGTGAGTATATATAATAGGCTTTCATTTTCTTCTTGTGTTTTACAAGTTATATTTAATGGCTGAAGCAAAAATTATAGCACTGTCTGATGTATATAGTATGTTTGAAGGTATTTAAAACAATTATAAATGGGGCAGGGTAAAAACTATAAAGAGGTAAGGTTTCTACCCTTCCCTCAAACTGGTAAAATGTTGACAATAGAATTCATAAGATATATATATATATATATAAAAATATATCTGGAGGCAACCTCTAAAAAAAAAAACACCATACAGAGGTATACTCAAAAATACTGTTCATAAATCAAAATGTGTTGGGAGCCAACATGGCCGTGAAAAGGCAGCTTGTGGCAACCATTTATGCCAGCCTTTACTTCCTCCTTCTTCCTTCTCCCCTGGACATTCCAGCGCTTCCTTTCCTGCGCGCGCAAAGACCAGCGGCCCCTGCT